>RJWJ010006363.1:0-62813 GCA_004363605.1 Indri indri | reverse complement strand
CTCTGGTTAGATTATCATTGTTAGAGTCAAATAAAAAAGAAAAGAGTGGTTGGTTAAAGGATATTAAATTCTTGAGAGACATCAGCTGAGCAGCTAGGTGACTGGATTCCCAGAACAAGTCTTAAGCCCATTTAAAGTTCCTCAGGAAATTGCTTAAATATTTTATCAGGAACGCTATTTCCCCCCTGGAAAGGGGTTGTGAATTACATCATACAAAAGTGCTGTCCCAGATCAGGTTTGGGGCAATTTTCTTTTATAACTTCCATGGACACACTTCTTTGTATTCATTACCCTCTCCCCAAGCACTTAGGCAATAACAATGACAACTTTTCATATGTGCTGCTGTTGAGGGAAGGGAGATACAGCATGAGGAAAATAAGATGGACAAATTTCTAAATATTATTATGAAATGCCTAACAAGAATATTCATGGGAAAATTAAAGAATAAAAACTAGACCTTCTATGGCAAGAACCAGGTCTTTTGAAATACCAAGTATGTGTGGAGCTCAAAGTTTGACAATCTGGAGCATTGAGAATAGAAAAAGATGCAAGATACAATATTCCCACCAAAAAAACCAAAACAGAACAAAACCCAAAAATGCCAAAAAGGGCAGAACAGAGAGAGCGAGTTAGAGACAGGGAGTTATTTCTGAAAGGGCTCTATCCCTAACCCCAGCCGAGTTAAAACACAGATATGGGCAGGGGGTGTACATCAAGAGAAACACCCAGATCCCAGGAGCAATACGGACAGGTCAAAGCAGACAAAGGGCCCTGTAGGGCTACAAAAGGCTGCAAAATGACCCTGTAGCAGAGAGCTAGAGGATTGACCACTCAAACCCAGTTTCAAATGAGAGTCACAGCTAGACCTTGAGGGAAACTACAGCTCCACCAAGAGCCTGCATCGGCTGAGTCAGCAGGACGAGACCTCTGTCCATAGGACATCCTGAAAGAATGAATGAGCTACTGCAGCGATGGATACCCCAACAGTGGATGCAGCGAGAGCAGAGTGGGGCGAGGGGAAAAGTGAGGCAGTGGAGAAGACAGATCTCAGAAAGCACGAGGTTATAGTTTTTTAAGCATGTCATGATAACAAAAGAGAGCCCTGGAGACAATGAAACTAGGCAAACAATACCGACTTCTTGTCCACCCTCCCAAGGAATTCAGGAAAATACGTCTCACTTAAAAAAGCAACAAATAGGACTGTAACTGAATTCCCTGTAAAGTTATTATAAGCAAAAAGTAAATTAAAAGCAGAACAATATTACTATGAACAACAAAGGCATCCAGAAATTCATGTTCAAATATAAACATATAATATTTTAAAGCAAGCTAAAATAATTTAAGAGACTTATAGAAGCTATATAAATACAGCATACCCACGAATCATAATTTTTCAAATCTCAGAAATGAGATGATTGGGAAAAAGAGAGCTAACAAAACAGAAAAATTAGAATTAATAGTAAGGCATGTCAGAAATTAAGCCAAACTAGAAGGAACATAAGAGCAAATAATTATGCCATAAAAGAAATAGGAGATGAAAAGAAAGAAAGTTTTAAAAGCCAAATGGAAATAAATAAAGAAAAAAAGATTAAAAGGATCTGAGAGAAAATGGTAGATATTGAAGACCGGCAAAGAAGCCTCAGCATATATACAACAGAAGTCACCAAAAGATCTATAACTCAATAAAATTCCCTAAAATAAAATAAAACTTGAAGCTGGAAAACATTAAACCAGACGATCAAACATCAAAGCATTGTCTAGTAAAACTATCACGGAGTTAAAAAAGAAAATGCTGCAGGGATCCGGGCAAACAAACCAAGTCACTTACAAGGGGAAAAAAGTCAGATTGATGCCGCACGTTACAACAGCAACGTTTTATGCCAGAAGACAATTGAATACTGTATCCGAGTGGCTCAAGAAAAGAAAATGTGAGGCAAGTATTTTATATCTAGTCAAACTGACCTTTAAAGGCTACAGAAAACCTGTTGTAAACATATAGGAATTGAATGAATATTGTTCCCATCAACACTTCCTGTGAACTCTTCTATAAAATGAGCTTCTCTAGAATCTGGAGAGACACTGGCAAAATGAATGTTGGGGAGGAATGAATATATATTTACCTATAGAACTTTTTAAAAATTTTTATATGGTAATCTTACACAGTGCTACTTTACTAAATTCTCTGTTTACAGTAGTTTTCTCATTAATTTTTAAGGGCTGTCCAGATACATAAATCATATCATCTACAAGTAGACATAGCTTTGCTTCTTCATTCCAATTCTTTTTCTGCATCTATGGACATGATCATATGATTTTTTTCTCTTCATTTCTATTAAAATGATAGATTATATTAATATTAGCTGATTTTCTAATGTTGAGCCTTTGCATTGCAGGAAAATAACTCATTTGGTCATAATGCATTATTTTATCAATGGGCTGTTGGACTCTTTTTGCTAATATTTTATATAGAATATTTTAATTGATGGCCATAATGAGTGCTATGGTCTGAATATAAGTGTATCCTCAAAATTCATATGATGAAACCTAAACCCCAAGGTGAAGTATTAAGAGGTGTGGCCTTTGGGAGGTGATTCGGTCATGAGGGTGGAGCCCTCATAAATGGGATTAGTGCCCTTATATTATTAAAAGGGACTTACGGTTGCCTGCTTGCCCTTTCTGCCATGTGAAGACAGCAAGAAGGTGTCATCTATGAAGAACTGGCCTTCACCAGAAACCAAATCTATGGTGCCTTGATCTTGGATTTCCCAGTCTCCAGAACTGTAAGCAATAAATTCTGTTGTCTATAAATTACCCAGACTAAAGTATTTTGTTATAGCAGCCCAAATGGAGTAAGACAATGAGATTGACCTGTAGTTTTATTTTTTGGAACAAATTTTGTCAGGTTTAAGGATCAATTTACTTTATAGAAAGACTATGGAAGATTTCTTTTTAAACCATGTTTTGAATGTTTAAAAGCTATTAGGATTAACTTATCTTTAAAGTTTTAGTAAACTCCTGTGAAACCATCTGGACCTCATAGTAGAACGTTGTTTGATTTTTCTATTTCTTCTCTTTTAATTGGTCCACGCAGGCTCTCCATTATGTCCTGGTAAATTTTATTAACCATAAAATTATCCATTTCCAATTTATTTGCAGAGAGTTGTGTGAAGTATTAGTTTTAAAGGTTTCTGTCTTTTGAACTTACTTTTAACTTGTGTATTTGAGCTTCCTCTTTCATTTCTTTATTAATTTGGCAGTGGTTTGTCTGTTTTATTTATTTTTCCCAAAGAACCATATTTTGAACTTATTTATTAGCATTCCATTTTTGTTTTATTTTCTAATTCATTATTTTTCTATTTTTATCTTTATTAATTCTTTCCTTATTTTGTTTCCTTTGTAATTCTCCAGATTTTTGCGTAAGGCTTATAATTCATTTACTTTTATTTTATTGGCATAGCTAGTTAATGCCCTCTAAACTACTGTTCTGACATAGTAATGACAATAGAACCACATTCTGAAGAGCTAACCTGATACAGAAACTAAGACTACTACAAACACACATGCGGAACTGGTTGACTTAATAGTGTTCCATCCATACCATTATGTACCCATGAAAATAAAGAAGTTAAATCTCTACAAGTTGCCTAGCAGAAATTTCTATAAAGCCTTGTTTAGTGAAAAAGCAAGATGCACAGAAGACTGTATTATTTTCTCTAGAACAAGCAATGACAACCTTTTAAATACACACTTGGATATGATTATATACCCAGGGAAAAGGACTGGAAGGATAAATCTGTTAGTTACTTGGGGGAGGAGGGAGACATAGGTAAAGATAATAATACATGCAGAAAAATGTTTTTAAAAATATGACTGATAAAAATAATGATATAATCACATTTAAGGTAAATTACAAAGGTGGGAAAATAAATATAAAGAGAAACACAAAAGGATGATCACTAAAATGTTAAATCCTGATACCTGAAAATGATGTGATTTTAGGTATTTTTAACTTTCTTCTTTATATTTATTTTTAAAAAAGAAAATAAGAGGATAACAAAAAAAACCTTTTATAATATGAGGAAAGCCTCTCACAGTGATACATACTCATTCTAACTGATCCTCATTTCTACTGATATCTATTTATGTATTTTTATTATCACTATCTTATTTTCCATGTAGACTAAAAATCTCTCAAAGAGAAGCTGATTTTCTGAGAGCTTATAGCTCTGTGGAAAGTAGTGAGGGTGATGGTTTTTGCTTTCTGTCAGCAAAACCATGAAGATTTAGGAGGTGATTTGATGACGATTTTTGTAATGAATATTGTATAAGAATGAGCAATGCTTCTACTAATCTCAAATATATTTAGAAACGTATTCGAGTTCCACAAAAACTGGAATCCCACAATTTCACAGCAATGTGGTAAGCTTACTAAGGATTCAGAGAAGTATCAAAAAGACAATTAAAGGATCTGAAAAATAAAATTTATGGGGAAAACCTAGAGGAAAGTATTGTTCAGCAAAGTAGTTGAGAAACAGAATAATAATTTTCATATCTATAAAAGCCTCTTATGCAGAAGAAGGAGGCAGCTGGTTCCAATCTCCATTAATGATGTAACCAGAGAGGGGGTCGGGGGAGGAGGAAATTGCTGCAGATGAGACATGGACCAACTACAAAGACACTGGTGGCAACACTTGTCAAAGATGGGATGAGTTACTAAGAGAGGCTGCGGGATTACTGCTTTCCTTTTCTACGGGGCGCTTCCTTCATCCGTCTGGAATGGTTTAAACACAGCCCAGCCTCGAGAGGGGTGAATGCCTTCATGACTTACAGACTCTCCTTGTGCCGTATGTCAAAGGCAAATTTAGACAAGAGTAAATTTAAAACTAAAACAATTACATTCCCTTCCATCACTCTCCACCCCAGTGTCCAATAGTGGGATATTTACTGTAAAAGTTTATGAGGCAACATGGCAAAGATTGGCTCCAGCAGGCAATTTAACAGCAAGAATGGACCATGGAACAGCGTAAACCTGGCTCCACTACACACAGATTTCAACAAAGAGATTTCATTATGTCCTGTAAACCAAATTAAAATGTTTTTGCTGGTTTTCTAAACAATTTATTTTACTTTGGACCATTCTATTGATATAGAATCTTAAAAGTGGCCTTGAAGCAGAGCCTTTTTGCAAGATGGTTATGTCTTAGTTTACAACCATATTCCACAAGTAGTTGCTTTTATCATTTGGATACAAAATATTAGGCATTAAGTCAACACTTGCCATAAAGTAATAATGAAGAAGAGATCGAGGCTTATTCCTCAGTATAATATAAGGATGGGATAGTCAAGCATAAGGTGGGATAAGGGTCAAAGATTCTCCACTAAGCAATATGGAGAAATCTACGGAAATTAGGCCAAGAAGTTAGTGAAGAGACCTGAAATGTCTTAGAAATTGCCAGTGTCTATGGATCCTAATTTTTAAAAATCTGTTGATGGGCGTTTGGATATGGGTCCTAATTTTAAAAATGTAACACACAGTATTTTAAAAATGTGCCAGTTATTGTTTCTCAGCTTCAAACCCACCCTTTTATACAGTGTTTCAGGCTATGGACTGAGACTCCGTAATCAGATTTCTGCTGTTAAAGTCTGTCAATAGGGGGCGCTAGTGGGAGAGTGCTAGGCTGGAGGAAGAGGAAGGAGTTTGCTCCTTCTTGATCATTATTGCTTTTCGTACATTTGCAGTTCCCTGTCACCCCTGCATTGTTCTTCACCTGGCAGGGCAGCTCCCTACAGTGCTATGCAGCTGAACGCAGTTCGCAGTTTTTCTAACACCCGCAGAAACAGCCATATTTCCCCCTACTTTGGGAATGCCAGCACCAGCTGAACAGCCCCTTCCAGGTGCCTGACTGTCACCTACACAGGCTCCTTTTCCAAGCTTCTGCCCTTTAGTAATTTCAACCTCTGCTTTTGCCCTGAGCCTTAGGTAAGGGTGGTGGCTGCCTCCTGCGATTGTTACCTCTGAGATAGAGCAGTGTTCTTCTCTTCTTGCCTTTCCAGTGACCTAGTTAACAAATCTCTGTATTAAACTTACTCTGTTCAAGCAGCTAGTGAGGGTTTCTACTTCTCGACTGCGCCCAAACTGATATAGTAATCATGCGAAAATGCCATCTTAAATTCTCAAAACCTTCCAGGAAGCAAGAACAAACATGGGTATGGCCAAATAACTGAACAAATCTGTTTAAGTCATTCATAAGATAAAAATGAAGATTGCAATATAGTACGATAAGCTTTGTTAAAAGGAAATGTAGGCTGTTACGGGAAACGGCAGCTAACCCAGAGGGAAGACTGGAGAGGGCACGACATAGCTACGTATGAACCAATGCGGGGGAGGGCTGGAGCACGGTCAGGCCTGCGAGCTCCGCTCTGAGACGCGAGGCCTGCACTGCAGCGACATTGCTGCTGCGACACTCTGCTCTCCCCCGTGTGAATTTCTCTTTGGTCATCCTTGAAGTTAAAAAGAAAAAAAGTGTGTGTGTGTTCTCTCTCCTTTACATTCTGAGTTCCTCAGGAGAACAATAAGGAAAATTTTGTCTTGTCTTTAACTCTGTATCTCTTCTGGCCCCTAGCAGGGCCCCGCCAGAGGAAACTTGGTTATTGTTAATAGACGACAGGTCTCGGCCACAAAATCCATTCATATGGCTGTGGATTTATCCGCAGGTGCTCATCAGAACCATCACTAACATTTCCTGCAGAAGGGCTCTGTGTCGGGCATTATCCTGATCACTTCACATCCATTAACTTCAGTTTTGCAACCGTATGATGTCATTATTATCATTATTCCCATGTTACCGATACGCAAAGAAATATGGTTCAAAGGAGGAGTCTAAGGAGCTTGCCCGGCCTCACACATGCGGGAGGTGAGCTTCTTCCTGACACAGGAGCCTGCAGTGCTCTCTCTACTCACCCTGCTACAGCCCATTTTTATAAAAGAAAATCATTTTAAGACAGTATTCCATTAGTCTACTGATTTATCTTCTATTTAATTATACTGTTTCAGGCATAATATTTAAGAAATAAAAAATCTGCTGCTGGCTTTTAAATATAAATTAACTCTTCCTTAAAAGTACAATGAAACTATTCATATTTTATGATGATAGCGTATACAAATATAAAATTATTTTTACATTCAACTTTTGGGAGTTAGACTAATGGAGCCATTCCGGAGAGCAACATTCTGGCAGCACTTGGTCAAAAAAAGTGTCTGTATACCCTATGACCCTACTATCCCACCCCTGGGTATATAACCCAAAGGAAATATCACATGGACCAGAAGAATCTTCGTTGCAGCTTTGTGGTAGCAGAAAATGAGCATTCTGAGTGTCCATACTAGGGAAGCACATAAGTATAATGTGATGGATGCATGTTACTGAGTTCTATGCTGCAAAGCTAAACAATCACATTTCCCAGAGTTCTCTGTAGCTCGGGCTCTGGTTCTGGCCGAGGCTACTCTGTCAGATGTACTGATGTTGCCCTAGAGCTTCCTGGTCACGCTGGCCTCCTGGCTGTGGCAAGGCCACTTGACTGTGGCACCAGCAGCTCCCCAATTCGGTAGCTGTTTGGTAGCCTTTAGGCTCTTAAAGTAATTCTTGAAAACTCAATCTTCAACCTTCCCAATGATTCTGTAAGCCATTTATGACCCTGTAAGAAATCCATTTCTGCTCAAACTAAGTAGAAGAATTTCTACTTTATGCCCTGATCACGAACACCACATCATCATCTATTTGGAAAAGGAAGCTTTGAACATAACTTGTCAGGACCTGAGAAGAGCAATCTACATTTTTGCAGCACAGTAAACACTTTTTGGGCTTTTTTTTTTTCTTTTGCTAAAAATAAGACTTTAGTGTCTAGCAGGTTTCATGGTCAGTACATTTGGTGTGAAAAATAAAACTTCTTAAAAATAAATATTCAATGACATCTCCTACCAGCTATATACACAAAATGTTTAGAAATATAACCTAGCTACATCACAGGCACAAATATAACTTTATTTATAACAGTGGGCTTGGTGCCAGACTTGCAGGCACCTCAACGGAAAGCTTCAATCATATTCTGTTTATTTTTGTTTTACTTTATAGTCTTAGCTAAAATTGAATACACCTTCTTTGTTTGTCTAGTTTTACTTTAGCTTATGTGAAGCTAACTATGGAATTTAAGGAATCTAAAGGAAGCTTCTCAGAGTCCCCTGCAGCAAAACCGACAGCCATACCACCGTATGGGATATGTATTGCGCCCCTGTTCTTACAAGCATTTTCTTTCCCTTTCCAGCTAGAAACAGCCATTTTCACCATCGAAGGAAGGAGGGAACAGCATTTGTAGCTAGTTTTACAAGAGGCCACATAGTTTTATAGAAACAGCACATTCCCTTGAGGCTACCTGGGCCAGGATTGGCCCAGCTGGGACTAGCAGGGACCACTGGTGGGCCCATGAAAGGAAACATCCATTGAATGGCAACAGTTCTCCAACCACCCACAGCTTCAGGCCAGAACATGTGTAATGTACCTGAACTTTGGGCACCACAGCTGGGCTTCTCTCACCTCCATTCTTAAAGCTACAGCCCACTGTACTTTGGGGAAGGAATTGGAAAAAACAAAAACCTGTTCTCATTTGCTAAGATTAGATCTGGAAAAATGGAAAAGTTTAACTCAATATTCTAGAAAGGGAAAGTGATAATAATGAACCCCAACAGCATTGCTTTTGTTATTTATTTGCTACATGCTGAACTTGAGAGTTAAAAACCTGCATATGAGTGCCCACCCTGCTACTTACTAGCTCTAGATACTGGGCAAATCACTCAAGGCAGATTTCCATTGCTTCACTGTGGGGATAATTTCTTTCTGGTCTAATCCAAGGACTGGAGCTGGGAACATAAAATATGGTGAAACCTCCTTAAGAACTGGAGGAAAATCATACAATTGTCAGGTGTTAGAGTAAAAATATGTTATATTCTTGTCATCCATGCAATGACTACTAAGTTCCAAAAACAACATCTGCTCAAAAAACTGTTGCTAACAGACATTGACCTTATTTCTTGAGTAAATATTTATCAGGCATGAGTGTTTGTTGAATGAATGTATTTGTGCATGACTACAGTTGTGCTCTGAGGAAGTGTGATTGATGGCAGTCAAGCAGCAGATGCGTGGCACGATGTTGCACGGAGCTGGAAGAACCGAAGGCAGATGCTTCCCTGCTTCGTCATCTGTGTCTCTCACTGAAAATACAGCAACTAAACTGTAATCGCTTTTGAAATCCCTTGCAGGTGTTTTACTTGGCTCCCGTGCTCTAGCTCCAATGACTTTCCACATTCTGGAATCTGTGGTAATGGCTGATCATGATAGGTGGTGACAGTAATTAAAGTAGGAAAGGGAGGAAAGTGTGTGTCATGGCTGCTCTCAAGGACTCCAAAACATAAATCTTGCGTCTACACTGATGTTAGAGCAATTCAGTAATGGGGTTCGATGGTGATACCCAATGTCTTAACAGGTTCACTGATGTTTTTTCCAAAGAGCCATTTCAGCAGCATGGTGTGTCTGTGCTAGCAAATGCACATGGATGGCAATCACTGGGCCTGTGAGCAGTGCAGAAACTCTACAGAACTGGGAAATAATCTCATAAAATGTCTGTTGAGCATTTTCCATTTTACTTCATCTTTGTCTAGGGATACTGCCATGTTTGACTTTAAAGGTAGAAGATTCTCAAATAACACTGAAATACGAACTCAATTGTTGACTTTATACTCATAAGAAATGACTTTTTCAGATTCTCTTGATTGCAGTAATGACTATTTACATGTGTAAACTACACGGTCTTATTTGATTTTTCTTTTAAAATTTGAAACAAACTCTAAGCTCTTGAAGTTATTTCTGGGATAATTTATAAAAGATTTCTTAAGACTTCACCATCCCAAAGCAAATAGCATTAGAAATGAGAAATCTTGCCAAATTTAGAATCTTTGTATTTTGATACAGACAATCCAACTGTCTGGACAGTGTCCTCCTAAGGATTATATGAAACATACACTCTTTAACTAGTCCAAAAAAACTTCTACTAACACTTTTACCAATCTCTGGGTGGAAACTATTTGTTAAGAAAACTTTTTCTCCAATAATGGCATATTCCCAAGCCCCAGCCCAAACCTACTAAATCAGCAACTCTGCAGAGACGGGGAATGATTTTTGTTTAAACAAGTACCTCAAGTGATCCGGATGAAGAGGTTCTCTAACTTTCTCAAACTTTAGCCAGCCTGAGAATTTGCATGTCAAAGAAGTTTCCAGGTGAGCTTGCTGATCTGGGAACCACTTCCCTACAGTATTTTTTAAATCCTGTTGTCACTGTAAGAGTCATACAAGCCAAAAGCTAGCCAAGGCCTTCCCAAATATTTTGACTAAAATTATCAGTCATTAAAAAAAATCTCTTTGTGGGTTTTCTTTCTTTCAAAGATACAGTGTGTAATGAGTAGGTAGGAGTAAAAAAGCATTTTACCTTATCCCAAGAAAGTTCCAATTGATATTTCAGTAGTATTGTGCTTTCCCCAAATGGCTGGCGTTTGAAACCTCTATGTTCTGTTGCCCTTTGGTGTCTCTCTATGGACACATCCTGTGAAGCTATGGAAACCTCAGCTTGGCGCCATCACTTTCCATGAGTAGTAGACATGAGGAGAGGTAAAACTTGGTTCCAGAATACTTCCAGCCTCATGGTACCAAATTATTAAATGTCACATAAATGATTTCATGGTAGAATAAATCTTTAAGCAAAGTTGAGAACAAGGATGCCACTTTGCAAAATTTCAGGGGAGCATGATTCACTTATTGCAGAATAGTGCTGTCTGGAGTTGTGCTGTGAACAGCCTGTGTGCCCTTACTCAACACACACTTAGTACTTTCTTTTATTCCTGACCCTTAGTTGACAGTGTCTAAAATTAAGCATCTTACCTTCTGTCCTAAGGAGAAAGCTCTGATAATAACTTTATGTGACGTAGGAGACCTATTCAACTTACATTTGAGTAGCTGACATCTTTTGGGGTGCCTGCCCAGACCAAAGCATTTGTACCCCCATAATATTCTGGGGGAAAAAAAAAAAGAATATCAGAGTTCCAAACACTTCCAGAGAAGAAAATCGTGTCTTTCCTTTTGTATTGTGTGATAGTGAAATTCCCCAGGAAATGTTCTCATACAGAGCCCCAGTCTCTCTGTCTCTGTCGCAGAAGGTGGAGATTAAAGGTCTTATCTGAACATCCTTACCCTCTTGGCATTTTAATGGAGTGGCCAAGTGTTATCTTAGCAGCTCAAGGACTTTCTTTAGAAATGGGCTAGACTCTCAATAAATGCATAAATGCTTCTTGGAAAAAAAAAAGACATTTATTTACATTTTTAAAGGGGGATTTCTTTGAGAAACATAGAAATTTTCATAGGCCACTTTGCACAATAAAATAGGATATAACAACATACATATCTTTGCAAGCATAAACACTCAGGTATGCTAATGACAGTCACATGGGTATAACGGTTATCAGCTATGATCAGATGAACCATATTCATAAAGAAATAGGTGAAAAAGCAAAATGTAAAAATGCATATCACAACAGTTGGTACTTGCGTGCATGCAGCTTTACAACTGTAGTTATCTGAAATACCATGACAGACAATCTCAATCTTTTGACAAGATCGATCAAAAACCGCAATGGGTCACCGAAGCGTATGCAGTCACCCAAAGAGACAAGATCTCAAGAAATTTTCTTTCAAAAATGCAGATGTACAGAAAAGGACATTTCTTCATTTATTGAAAAAGCCTCAACATTTTTACACACACACACAATGCCGACACACAAAGTCAACATGGTGATAATGCACTTTTGTGAGGTGACATTTGCAAATAGTGCATAAAAAGAATTAGAACTTCGTAAAAGTCTTTAAACAATTTATATTTCCAGCATTGGAAAGGATGCAAAGATGAAATACACAGCATAGTAAATTGTAAAAAGGAATGATTATAATTTAAAATAGTGGGGAAGAAAGCTAACAAAAAACCCAAAAACACCAAAAAAACTAACAAGAAAATTTGACATATGAGGAAGCATATCACAAGGATAGATTATGGGCAATTGCACAGATGTAGTCCATAAGAGCTGGCCAACTTTCACAATTGTTAACTATTTTGAAGTCTTGAATTACAATGAATAGCTGCTTTTATTTTTTTAAGCTCATGACACTACCCACAGAATACATTCACATTCATTTTCTACATGACACTGTTTTTTTTTTCCTTTAATTCTTCTACAATTCAGTATACACTGACACGAGCATTCCCTATAAAATTTTTCATCTTCTGTACCATGTTTCTATGTTGTTTTGGGTATGCAGAAATCCATTCCACATGCACTCTTATACACACCACAAATTTGGCAGAAACAATATCAGTGATCAAACAGCAATATCATTGCATAAATGTCTTCTTATCCTACCATGCACATAATTATTTTGAACCAGTAACTTTGCTGTCTTCTTCAAGCAAATGTGGCTTTAATTTATTAATAGCTCTTGGAATGTCATCACTGGAAGGAATGCCAATGCAGACAAATGACGCATTTTTAAACCGAAGTTTTTGTTGTTGCCGTATCATGTGGCCAGTCCACTTATTTGAATTTTTCCACCAAATGAATTGAGGTGAATGGAAAAAAACAAACTTTATTGATAACACCTTGAAATTTGCCTTTAGAAGCCTTGATCACATCTAATTCCGAATCTGTCATCATGGTTTGGGGACCCAACTGAAATTCATTTGCTTCTGCAAAGTTTACCAAATCTTCAAATAGGCATTTATGAAATGCTTCTTTTTCTCCAGTCATTAATACTTGAATGAGCAGATAAGTTCTAGAATTTTTTGATCCAACAGGGGCACAAATTGTATATAGTTAGTAAAACAAAAACAGTGGGGACGGTTTTAAAAGTGCTATCCATTAGCCAAAGTGAAGCATATGCTAGCTTTTTCCATATTAGATTTAGAGGTAAATATAAGAAGTCCGTCTTCCTGGACAGTCAAATCCCTAACCAAAAATAGTTCGCCATTTAATCTGCTTTTATAGCACTTGAGGAACCTCTTTATTGGCAAGTGTCTTTGGTTCAGAAGGTCGCTGAGCTTGTCAAATTCTTTTTATTCTCCGATGAAGGGTGTCTTTTGGAGGCAAGCATGGTGCTATGTAGGAAGGGACATAATTGAATAATTCGGCAGGGGAGACTTTTTTGTCTTTTTTGCCTGTGTTTTCACTTCACTTTCATTTCACTTCACTCCCTGCACTTGTGTTTGGAGAATGATTGTGGTCTACAAATCCTGCGAGTATATGCTGTCCATTTGAAAGTCTGATGGTCGCTCAGCTGCTACAATTAGGTGATTTTGTCCTTTTGTAACACCATTAATAATGAAGCTAGTGAGGCTAAAGTTCTGATGCCCAAGGCAGCAGAAAAAAAGTTTGGTCCAGATCTCAGAGAAAGACCAGTTCACCTTCTGTATGTGTTCTCTTTGGGCCCCCGGCCAATTGGATGGTGCCAACCAACACTGAGGGCAGATCTTCCCCACCTGGCCCACTCAGACTCCCACTAATCTCCTCTGGAAACATCTGCACAGATACATCAAAAAATAATGCTTTACCAGGTTTCTAGGTATTTCTTAATCCAGTCAAGTTGACACCTAAACTTTTTTTGTTTTTGTTTTTGAGACAGTGTCTTGCTTTGTCACCGAGGCTAGAGTATAGTGGTGTCATCATAGCTCACTGCAACCTCGAACTCCTGGGCTCAAGTGATCCTCCTGCCTCAGCCTCCCAAAGTGCTAGGATTACAGGTGTGAGCCACTGCACCTGGCAACACCTAAAATTATGTCCACAAGTTAACCCTCTGTCAACTTGGCACCCATATACATCTCCTTAAAACATGCTTAATTTCCAAATAAAGATAATAGTTCCATCTAATTTCAGGTGCAAAGTTTAGTCAGGTTTTCTTGACCACTGTAACAGATTTGTGTTTCTCAAGCTCAGAGTTTCTCAGTTGTGACATTAGGTCATGAGGGCAGAGGCCTCATGAATGGGATTAGTGCCCTTACGAAACAGGTCCAGAGAGCTAGATAGCTGTGTCCACCATGTAAGGACACAGCTCAAAGACACCGCTTTTGTCATTGCTTCATTGTATTTTAGTTTCTAGGGTTGGTAGTTAAAAGTCTGAATAGACCTGCTTTTTCCTTGGGAATACATTTAGAATTTTCTCTGTATTTTTGTTTATTTTGGGTTGTTGTAAAACAATTCTCCATGGGTTGCTAGCATTTCCCATATCTTATGAGCTCAGGAACTGAGATCTTTTTGTTCTGAATTATTTATTCAAAGTTATTTATATAGAGAATAGTCTTAGATAATAGTATCTCCCTCTTTAAGAGAGAGCAGGCTTGTTTGTTGTCTAGCATAACAGACATGATAGTCTCCCTCAGGTGCAAAGTTTAATCAGGTTTTCTTGAAGCCCACTATAAAAGGTTTGTGTTTCTCAAGCTCAGAGTTTCTCATTTGTGACATAAACGCACAGAATGTAGAGCATACACTTGGTTGTTCTGTGTTGTCCCCGTCAGCCTGTTCTGAGGTTCGCTCTCCTCATGGTCGCAAGATAGCTGCTAGAGTTCCAGTTGTCGCATGCAGATATGCTATAAACAGCAGAAGAGGAGCTGCCTCTTCCTTGTGTCACTTTTTTAAAAACCATTTTTATTTTTTTTAGAAGTAAAAGTCACACTATTTTGCCCAGGTTGGTCTTGAACTCCTGGCCTTAAGTGATCCTCCCACCTCAGCCTCCCAAATAACTAGGATATACACACCACTGTGCCTAACTCTTGTGTCACTTTTTTAAGAGTAACAAAACCTTTTCTACATTTTATAATTGACTTCCCTTCATGTCTCATTAGCATTATAAACTCATTCTTAAATCGGTCACTGGAAAAAGAAATGAAATCGTCATAAATATTAACAGCTTGGTGAAACGTGGACTTGTGGTAGAGGGAGGAGTAACTGAACCAAATCAGGATCTATATTAAGAGTGAAGAGGTGAAAGGGCTTTTGGCTATGCCATAAGCAGTGCCTGCTGTAGTTGAGAGTAGAAGTGAGTTGCAAAAAAATTGTATAATGTAATTCCCATGGTGTTAAAAATATATATAACACAGATTACACGTAATCTATGTTATATATATTTATAAACATATGCACTGTTTACATATATGTAAGTATGTAAAATCTACGTAGATACATATATGTAAATTATATGTAGATTACATATAATCTATGTTATATATATTTATAAACATATACACATTCCATATTCGTTTTAATATTCTGAGTTTTGGTGCAATGAATATATATTGCCTATACAGTAAAAAAAAATTTCTGTTATAAAATCTAAAATATTTTGTTAGATTTATTACAATTTAATACTATTTAATATAAATGGTATACTTTTTAAAAAATTATATTCTGTGTTTTCTGCTTGTATCTTCATGAAAGAGTTCAATAAATCTTACTGCCTATACCCTATAATCTTCCAAATTCCTTTATCTACTGAAAGATAGTTTCCACCCCTAACAGCTCTTGCCAAGAGCAGGAATATCCTCCTTATCCACACCTTACACCTTATGGAATCCTTTGACACTGATGACCATTTCCTCCTTCTAGAAATGCTTCCTTTCCTTAGATTCTGTGACTACACTCCTACATCTCTGGCTCTCCTTTTCAGTTTACTGTGCATTTCTTTCTTTGTTCCTTAGATTAGTACTTCTTGACATTGTTATCCTAATCCCCTTCTCATTCTATACATTTTACATTGGAAATCTCTTCTGCATTTATTACTTTAAATCGACTAGGAAAATCCAAAATCTATAGGACAATCCCCTCAGGAAACACAGGCTGAAAACTCTCAGGTAGAAGCTGAAGTTCATAGACAGAATTTCTTCCTCCTCAAGGAAATCTCACTTCTGCTCTTAAGGATTTTCAACTGAATGCATGAGTCCCAGCTCAAGGATGATGTCTTGAGTTGATCTAAAGTCAACTCAGGTATCAATCACATCCACAAAATACCTTTGCAGCAATAACTCTCTTAGTGATTCATTGAATAACCAGGGACCATAGCCTAGACAAGATGACACGTGGAATCGACTATTGCGGAGAAGGGAACATGGAGGAACACGCAGAGCAGAAGAGCGCATGGAGAAGAATCACCCACGATGTGGAGTCCCAGGTGAGGGAGGCACGTTCACTTCCACTCACCTTCCCTTGTGAGATCTTACAAGGGATGCATCTAACTTCAAGGACGGCTGGGAAATGTAGTCCAGCCATGTGCTCAGCATGAACACAGAAAGTTTTAGTGGACAACTAAATAATCTCCACCACAGCTACGATCAATTTTGAGAAAGTGAATCTCAATTCTTTGGTCGCACATGTTTGCTCCTCATGCTACAGAACTAAGATTTCACTTTTCTTTTTCCAAATCAAGTCTTACTAACACCTAAAAACCGGAAAGCATTGCCGATGCAAATTGACTTATGTGTAGAACAGACAACACAAGGCTCTCTCTCGTTGGCATTGCTTGTGCAGCTTCTGTTTTTATAGCAATAGTAAGAGCTTTGATCAAACTTTGGTAATTACTTGTGCAAATTTCCATCATTTATAACCCTGCTAAATATATTGAGTCAGTAAAATATCAATGACGTTCTACCACCTACTTTAGAATAAACACTTGAGAACTTTTGATTCTGGTAATTAACCAAGAGGGAATGATAAACACTGAACTATTTTGGCTGTTTAAACCAGAAATATTTGTTCGCATAAGAGCAAGATTCTTGCATTTGGTACACGTCCAAGAGAATGAGATAACCCCGGGACTAGAGATGGAGACATGTTTCAGTTCTCTTAGCAGCTTTATTTCATTCAACTCATTCACTCTTTTATGAATCTATAGATATAACCCTAAAATAACCTTTCCACTGGCAACTTTCCATTTATTTCCTTCTCACTCTCAGTCTTCCTAAAATCCAATTAGTAAGCAATGAAGGAAGAAATAGAAGGAGACAGCCTGGAACTGTACTATTTTTGCTTTCCTTCCATTTCTGATTTTTCCACATGCATTCCCAACATTGCGGGAGTTAAGAGGCTTAAGTGACTCCCATGCTGGTGAGATACCGTTATCGGTATACTCCTCTCACTCCAGGGTCCCCCCCACACACACGTTATGTGTGGCCATGTATCGCAGTTGCTATTTCAATATACGTCCCACTACCAAATGTGGTGAAAGGTAATGAGAAATCCAATTAGGATGTGGTGCCTATTCTCCAAAAATTTACCAGTAAAAGACATCACAGATCAGGGCAGAAAAAAATCGGGCCCATCCCTAATTGAAAGAACCTTTGGGCTTTTGTGAACATGCTTCCCTTCTTCCCTCCAGGTCTGTCTCCAGATTTTTCTGAAAATATTACTGACGCCAGCTGGGAAGAGGAATAGGTGGGATGATGTTGGGACAATAAACAGTTAATAAAACTTGGTTATCTATTCTGGGAAAGATAAACAGCTGATACCACCTTTCTGAACTATTCCAGCAAGTTCTATTTAGACACTGAAGGTGCAGGCCTTCATGAACTGCTTGCCTTTGAGTCGGGTACTATGTTAAGCACTTTATATTTATGACTAGATTCACTTCTCCAATAAGCTAATTCTGTGAGGTAAGTATTAATGTGATTAGCCCCAATTTTCAAAAAAAGAACTCAGTTTTTAAAGGGATTAAACATTGAATTTGATTAATCTGCCCAAGATCAAATTGCCAATATATAGCAAAGACATTACCTTATCTGAGCTTTTCTAACACACACACACACACACACACACACACACACACGCACGCACGCACGATACTGGGTTGTAAGGAAGAGTCTCTGGTAGGCTGTCTTAGTTCAGGCTGCTATAGCAAAGATACCATAGACCGGGTGGCTTAAACAACAGAAACTTATTTCTCACAGTTCTAAAGGCTGGTCCAAGATCAAGGTGTCAGCAGACCCAGTGTCCTGGGAGGACCCACTTCTTGGTTTGCAGATGTACATCTTCTTATTTTATCCTCATGTGGCAGAGAGAGAGAGAGAGAGAGAGAGAGAGAGAGAGAGAGAGAGAGAGAGAAGAGAAGAGAAGAGAAGAGGAGAGGAGAGGAGAGGAGAGAGAGAGAGATGCTCACTCCTGTCTTTTTATAAGGACACTAATCCCATTTATGAAGGCTCCACCCTCATGACCTAATTACCTCCCAAAGGCCCCACCTCCTAATACCATCATATTGGGGGTGAGGATTTCAACACATGAATTGGGGGTGGGGGTTCACAAACAGCCTACAGCAGGAAGATTTTTCAAAGAATTGTTTCTGCTCATTAAAAATATAAAAAATAAAGATATGAATCATTAAATATTTTAGTAAACAATGAGACTGACTAACTGCAGAACATATTTTCTAAAGATCCCAAAACTATTTGGATAAATTGAGTGGTAGGTCGGAGAGTAAAAAATGGGTGCAAGGACAGAGAAAAGGGGAAGAAGAAGGAGAAACACAAGCTCCATTTATCCTCTGGCTGCTGAAAAGTTTGTCTAAAGTTAGCCTTAACTAGATTCAAAAATAAATTCCCACACATATTCAAAGTTAGTGAGTGTTAAATTAAAATCGATTTCTTCAGCGACTAAAGATATAAAAAGGGAATTTTTATTTATATATGATACTTTTATTCCCTCATGTTAAATACGTCCTTTAAATTATTATTATAAAATAATACAGTTATTGCTTCCTAAATGACTTCAATCTACATCTGCTTGTCCTTCAAGATTTAGCTCATGTGGTGTCTTATCCACAAAGACAATTCCCAAAGCACCAAACTGTTTCTGCCTCTGTTAGCATACTTTTTACATTGTACTGCAATTCTTTCATACGTCTATGAATAGCATCTAACATGATGCCTGAGTAGATAATAGTGGATGGATAGAGAGACAGAGGGAGGGAGAAAGAAATAAAGAAAAAAGAGAGAAGGAATACTGATTGATTTGCTTGAGGACAGAGACTGCTGGATACCAAGAAGGAAAGTCATTGCCCACATGCACTCACAGTCTTGAAGGAGAGCTACAGCCCTGTTAACCCGGCAACATTAAATAAGCACTTACTATATGTCAGGCCCCATTCTATATATAGCTACCTTACCTGTCTTGTTGTTATATACGAGCACAGTAAGGAACAGCGATGATGCCACAAGCCCAAAGTCACAGTAAATGATGAAGTCGTCATTTAAACCTTAGCAGCCTGAGTCTGGATCTCAAATTCATAACCAGGACTCCCTACTGCCTTCCAAAGAAGCAGGCAATTACAGTGTTCCATGCCAAAAGGGAACTCTGCTCCAAGTGCCAAAGGAACAGAGAGGGGGTGCTTTGCCCAGGTGGGAAAGAAGACGAGCCCAGGCAAAGGGAAAAATTTACTCAAAATTACGGAGATCTGAAAGCGCACGGCATATTCCATGTGTGAAGAAGGTAGTGAGTGAGGGGTGTGGCGGGGAAGCAGGGCTGTGAACTGATTGTAAAACATATTTTATCTCATTCTCATTGCACACGTGTTACATGACAGCATGCAGCAATGAATAAAATAGAAACCTTCGTGGGACTTACATTGTAGTGGGGGGTCACAAACAATAACGTGGCATGTGGTAAGTGTCCAGGAGGAAAATGAGCCAATAGGAGAGGTGGGGTGGGGGGATGGGTGCTGTTTGAGACCAGGGATAAGGGAGGCCTTTCTGATGAGGCATTTGCACAGAGAACACAGACCAAGGAAGCCTTTATCTTACAAGCAGGGAAAGCCATGAAGGATTTTAAGTAGGGATGTGATTTGATAAGGTTTCCTTTTCTAGAAGCCAATTTCGGCTGATATCTTGAGGTGGTGAGAGAGTTGAGGCCAAGGAGAGATAGAGGACCACTTAGAAAACTACTGTAAACTATTGTATCACGATAACCATGAGAAAGTATGATAGGCTGAACTGCAGCACAGTAGGTGTGTAATTTTAAAACAAGAATAAGCTCTGAGTGGGACCTAGAATGCTGAGGAAGTCTCTTTTCAGTAACTTGGACCAGAGACAACTAGTAAACATGTGAAAGCCAGAGGCTGTCGGCAAAGCTGGCAAAGAGAGAACCTGAGAGTTATTTATTGCTCAGCCTGCAGCAATAATGAATGACTGAAAAGAGAATCTGGATCTTTTCCTCACTTCCAAAAGCAAGTGCTACAAGGAGGAAGGAAGGAAACCTTGAAGTTGTGTTCGTTTGCAACAGGGGTATCATCTGCTGTTGTTACTGTCATGGATGAAAATAGGAGAGAAAGATTTTACTGGCTCTTAATTCCTTCCCACTGGCACAGACAGCAGCCTTCCCGAGCTCACCACCCCCAGCGTGTGGGCCCACCACCACGGTCACTGGCACTCTCTGCGAATGCAGCAAGGCTGGGTCCTGCGGGCAGCAGAAACAGGTGAGGGCTGACACCTGGCAACGGAGAAGGGAACGGAGGTGAAGGTGGTATGCAGACAGTAGTAAGGGACAAGGAAGGCCTGGGGTGTGCCCGAGCTGACCTCGTTGGCTCCACCTTTAGAGGACTAAAAGAACTGAAAGTAAACAACCCATCATGAAGACAAATGCCAAAGACCACCATAGAGAAGGGCGACGGGGGGCTTCAGGACAGTGCCCAGCCTGGATGTTGCGGGTGGCATGAATCTTCTTAATTTCTCCTTCCCTAAAATTTGCAGGGCTGTGGGTGGGATTTGGAGGAAAAGTGAAAGAATTACTTAAACCAAAGTTTCTGTAAATAGATAACAGGTGTTGGTTGTACTTTTACAGTCAAGATAGTGATGGTTGTACTTTTTTTAGGTGTTGACAAAAACTGAGTGATTTTAAGAGAATCATTTCCAAATTTACAACAGTTGAAATTATGTTTGATAAGTATCTTTGTAATGGTCTCTCTCTCTGAACTCATAAATTCTTATTTCCTGAACTCATAAATTCTTATTTTGGATGAGTGGCAGTCTACAGAGAGCTCTCTGTGAGGGCTACTATGAAGCACAGGTCCAGACATGTAACACAAATATGATTTGCTATGTGCCATCATGTGCAAAGACTGGTGGCACTAGGTTAAACTCTTGTTTGTTTTTTTAGAAGAAATGTGATTTATGACTAAGTTTTGTTTACCAGAGTGTCCTTGCCACCTAGCATAGAGCCTGGAACTATAAAAAGTTCAATAAAAGCTTGTTGAGTGGGAAGCTGTTTTAGGGTCTCTAATGGCCACTTTGGCAGCTGGAGGTCCATTTGGGGGCTGGAGACACCCTTGGTCTGCAAGTCCTTTTTGGTTCTGAAGAGCCAAGAGGAACCAGAGTAGGGCAGAGAGGAAAGAAAGCTGGGGCTTGCCAGACTCAAGAGGCAGAGAGATAAGGGTGCTTCCAAAGTTTTCCTCAAGCATATTTAGCCAGGCTCTCTGGGAAGGAAAGATGACCACGTGATGGACAGTAGAGCTGTGTGGGCTAAACACTTAATTCCCACACATTCACCTATTTCTGCTCCATGACAGGGAGCGAGAGGGAATGGGGCTGGGATTTAACAGGAGGGAGTGAGGAGGGGAGAGGGGAGAAGGAGAGACAGAGAAAGAGAAAGAGAATGAATGAGAAACAGCCACGCAGCTTTCCATGCCCTGCGCTTTTCCGGGTGGGAGGTGATTATGCATTGTTGCCTAGCCACTTAGTACCCACGTGCCTCTCACAATATGACCATCTTGCTGACCTAGCCTCTTCAAGCAGTTCGTTTTTTGTAGAGTAAGACATCTAAGCACAGCTACTTTATCTGATACTCAATTACAGAAACAGAAATCCATTCTAATAGTTTGTTGGTCTTGTAAGAGATAGTAAGTGAATCTCCACTGTGACACCTTCTTAAGGGATCTTCGAAGGTTTCACACTTTATGACTTTCACCTCATGTGCTGGGCTTAGTATCTAATCCCAGGTGACATGTGGCATTGTTATATTGCTTAGGGTCCTGTTCCTGATGAATTGAGAAAAGACAATTTTTTCTAGCTGGAGAGTAGGTCCCACCACTTGAACAAGAAGTAAGTTAGCCAACTTAGTAATATGATAAAAGGCGCATATATGATATGACAACATGGCTTGTAGTCAGGTGTGGTGCTCCAAACATGTCAGATTTAGTCAGAACTCCCAAATTGTGAAGAAATGAGTATTGCCTCTCCATTCAATTAGTAAGTCTTGTAAAGTTTCACTTCCACTTTATAACCCATCTCCCTCATGCAATCTTCCAGGTACCCCCTTATTCTAGCCCTTAGACCCTTATCATACATTCTCATATTCCAGAATCTTTATCCATGATGCTTTCTTAGGGTACATGAAAGTCCTTCCTCCCATCTTCTACAGTCACAGAAATCCTATTCTTTCAAGGCTGTGCTCTAAGAGTCTCTCCTGTAAATGTCTGTCTTGATCTAGTCACCTTTTAAATTTGCCTAGTTGTCTATTTAAAACTCATAATATAGTTAATGTATTACTCCATGAGATAACAGATACAGAAAGAACGTTGAACTACATATAAAGTGCCCTACAACTATTAAATATATTCCATCACTCTTTCTCTACTTTGTATTATAATTATTTGGCTTCTTTCTTGTATCAGTTTCTTATTGCTGCTGTAACAAATAATCATATAGTGATTTAAAACAACACCAATTTATTATCATACAGTTTTGGTAGTCAGAAGTCTAAAATGGATTTCACTTGGATAAAATCAAGGGGTCGACAGGGCTATATTCCTTCTGGAGGCTCTAGGAGAGAATTGTTTCCTTGCCTTTTGAGCTTCAAGAGGACATTTGCATCCATTGGCTCACGTCCCTTGCTCCATGGTCAATGGCAGCAGCCGAGCATCTTCATACCTCTGACTATCACCTCAGCCTCCATATATCAGCATCACCTCCAACTCTGACTCTCCGCTTCCACTTTCACTTATAAAGACCGTTATAATTTGGGGGGACCCACCCAGTTAATCTCCCCTTTTCAAGATCCTGAATCATATCTGCAAAGTTCTCTTTGCCATAGGAGGTAACATATTCACAGGTTTCAGGCTTAGGACATGGATATCTTGGTGGCAAAAGGAACATTATTCTGCCTACTACATTTCCCTATTGAGTTCTTTTTTCTAGCTTTTATGATTGACAAATAAAAATTGCATATATTTAGGGTACATAATGCAGTGTTTTAATATATGTATACATTGTGAAACGAATACCACAGTCAAGGTAATTAATATATTCATCACCTCATACAGTTTTGGGGGGATGAGAACACTTGAGATCTACTCTTTGCAAATTTTAAGAATACATTTTTGATTAACTATAATCACCATATTGTATGTTAGGCCTCCAGTACTTATTCATCTTACTGCTGAAGGTTTGTACGCTTTGAACAAGATCTTCCCTTTTTCCCCACCCCAGCCCCTGGCAACTATCATTCTACTCTCTGTTACTATGAATTCAACTTTAAGTTTCCACATATATAAGTGAAATCATGTGGTATTTTGTCTTTCTCTTTCTGACTTACTTCACTTAGCATAATGTCCTCAAGGTTCATCCGTGTTGTTACAAATCTTCTTCTTTTCTAAGGCAAATATTCATATATATATGCGCACACACACATTTTCTTCATCCATTCATCTGTGGAAAGACACTTAGGTTTCTTCCATATCTTGCCTATTGTGAATAATGCTGCAATGAACATGGGAATGTAGATATGTCTTAGGGATATTGATTTTATTTCCTGTGAATATATACTCAGAAGTGAGATTGCTGGATCATATTGTAGTTCTATTTTTAATATTTTGAGGAACCGCTGTGCTATTTTTCATAATGGCTATACCAATTTACATTTCTGCCAACAGCATTCAAGGGTTCCCTTTTTTCCACATCCTGGTCAACACTTGTTATCTTTTGACTTTTTAATAACAGCCATCGTAACACATGCGAGGTAAGACTGCAATGCCGTGGGAAGCCCAGGCTACGTTGAGAGCAGACACACAGATGCTCTAGTTGATAGTCCCAGCTGAATGTCTAGCATATTTCAAAGAAAAATTGCACTAGACAAGTTAAACAGGCACAAAAGACTTTGTTCAAGACTATTGCAAAAGGAAAGAGAGATGGAACCGAACTCTGAATATAGCAGGAGCAATTGGGGATTTATAACCAATGGGCAGGGTGAGGAAGTCAGTGGATGGAAAATTAATAAAATGAACTCGGTTAGGTATCAAAGGTGGGAGATCCTTGCCAAACTTGCTTGGCAGGATTCTTGCTAAAACTAGGCTGGGAAGGTCAAGAACCACAGGCCAAGGATGAGACCTAGTAGAGAAGAGGGCTCAGAGAAACCTGACTAAAATTTGGTCCAAGAGGAAGTCGTGGTCACCAACAGCTGCATCCACTGCCAGTCACATGAGCGACTATCTTGGGTATCCAGCCCAGTCAAGCTGTCATCTCCAGCCCAAGCTGTCATCTCATTGCAACCACATGAAAGATCATTAACAAGAACCACCCAGCTGAGCCCCATCAAGTAAAAGAGCCATGAGAAATAATAATAAATTGTTTTAAAACACTAAGTTTAACAGTTTTGTTAAGCAGCAATAGACAGCCAAAGGCATTCCAAATAATACAAAGATCTAGAAGCTATGGGCAAAATATCTCTGTGCATGAGGATCTGAGGAATTCAAATGTTGAACTGATGTGATGGAACAAAGGCCAGGACCACCCAAAGGACCTGTGCTGCGGCAGCAGGAAGGAGAGTGCTGCTGCGGCTGGACACATAAACAGGAACCACAGGGTGCAAGAAATTGGAACTACACACATTTTGGAGCCTCTATGTTATCATATAAGAATCTGGGAGCTTTAAATAATAGCCAGAAAACTCCCTGAATCATTCATTATACAGTCAACAAATACTGAGGGATTTCCTAGGGGAAGGAGACAGACAATGTGTGAGTAGATGAATATGATGTGAACAGAGCAGGGGACAGGCAGTCCCTGCTGGTTGTCATTTCTCCTGTCCCTCCCTTTCTACCCCACACTGCTTTGCTGTGCCTGGCCTGGTGCTTTCTCTCAAGCTGTGCTGTCGAGTGCACACATAATCACCCCTTCTGATGGTTCTTGGCCATAGAGACCATCACTGCTGCTCTCAGGGCCTCCGTACTTGGTGTCCAGCACCACAGCCATTGTCCAGCCTTCCCTGGTCTTGCACTGCATGCAAGTTGGGCCTGGCGCTGCCATTCAAGGAAACGCCCAGCCCCCATTTTCACTTGGGTCTGTCTACTCCTGCCTTATCTAATTCCCAAGCCCATCTACCTTTGGGACAATCCAGGTTAATCTAAGTCAATGGTCTAGGACCCCTTAAACTGTTTGCTCCACTCAGAGGGCTGGTGGTGAGAATGGCAGGAGGCAGCGGGAAAGGAGCTCCACCCCCAGGGGACAAGGTCGGGTCTCTCCTTCCCGGGACAGGGCTGGGGTGTGAAAGGAGGTGGTGAGTCCACGAGAAGAAAACAGTTTTTATTTTCTTTTTTTCTAATAGCTCACCCTATTGCACATGGTATTTGAGAAAGGAGAATTTGGCATTCTAGTTCCTGGGAGAAAAAAATTATGCTAAATTCTTGCAGTATATTTAAATTGTTTCTTAAACGAAAATGATGAAAGCATATTTCAGAGGAAAAATCTGAAGGTAAAAAGTTCATGGAAAAGATTTTCTTTATTTATAGCCCAGCCTTCCCTTGAAATGAACAGTACTTCAGTTCGTATCGGAACAATTAATAGACCTGAGAAAGCAGTATTCCCAACAAAGGTGATACTTGAAAGTGGCTATTTCATTAAAAAGCAAAATACACTACTCAGCACAAAGTTGTCCTGTGTGTCCATTTCATAAATTCCATCTTCCCCAAAAGATGAAAACATCATAAGTCTCAGCACTTAGGAAATTAAACACAATCAGCTAAATATGAAAGCAGGTCTTGATATTGATAGATGAAAGTGCCAGTTGGCAGCAGTACATTTGACAAAACTGGCAGCAATTTAACAGGGTCATTTCCAGAGGCATCATCATTCAACCACAGTTTCTTGCAAGAGAGATAAAGCAAAAATAACAAGAGACTTGTGACTCCTCTTTCCATCGCGCAGGACACATATCCGCAGGGAAGTTTATCGCGGTTGGAATCAGAAGCCCTGGCACTTCGTGGCTTTGTAAACATCCCCTGGGTGAGCTGAGGCAGGTCATGGGCCCAGAAGCTCCTTTCTTCACCTCTGCCTTGGGGATAATGTCATCCACACTGCCTGCCTCCCAGGGGCTCCAGTGGGAAATGTGTGAAAAATATGTGTCATCTCTTTTCAAAACCCTATACAAATGTTAACTACGATTGTTATGGTTGTTGTCAAAGCCAGTCTTGGCAGCAGTTGAGCTGTGGTCCTGGATAGGATCGAGGGGACTGTGCCCCAAGAACTCACAGGGCTTAAGATTACAGTGACATACATGGTGGGGGGGAGGTATATGCATGTGTGTTGAGCATGTCATAAAAAGATCATAAATCAGGGAAATGCAAATCAAAACCACTGTGAGATATCACCTCGTACCTGTTAAGATGACTATTCTCAAAAAGACGAGAGATAAATGTTGGCAAGGAGTGGAGAAAAGGGAACCTTAGCACACTGCTGGTGGAAATGTAGATTGGTACAACCATTATGGAAAAGAGTATGGAGGTTCCTAAAGAAATTAAAAAATTATAACTACCACATCACCCAGCAGTCCTTCTGGGTATATACACAAAGGAAAGGAAATCACCACCTCATAAAGACACCTTCACTCCCATATTCACTGCAGCGTTTTTCACAATGGCCAAGATGTGGAAACAACAATCACCCATCATCCATGGGCAGATAAGTGGATGAAGAAAATGTGTTATATATGTACAATGGAATGTTATCTAGCCTTAAAAAAGATTCTACCATTTGTCACAACATGGATGGATCTGGAGGACATCATGCTAAGCAGAATAAGACAGACACAGAAAGAAAAACATTGCATGATCTCACTTATATGTGTAATATAAAAAAAAAAAGTCAAACATAAATAAAGAATGAAACAATAGTTACCATAGGCAGAAAGTGGGAGGGAAGAGGAAACAGAAGATTTAGGTCAAAGGATACAAAGTACCAGATGTGTGGGATAAATAAACAAGTCTAGAGATCTAATATACAAGATAAGGACCGTAGTTAATAAAATTATATTATGAATTTAGAAAAAATATAGGAGAAAATCGTTGTGACTTTTGGCTAGGCAAAGAGTTTATAGATATAACAACAAAAGCACAGTTGGTAACAGGAAAAGAATTGACAAATAAACCATGAAAATTTAGAACTTTTGCCCTGTAAAGTGTTGTGAAGAAATGAGAAGACAAGCTAGTAAATGGGAGAAAATACTTCCAAATCACATATCGGACATAAGACTTGTATCCAGGACAAAGAACTCTCGAAACTCAACAGGGGACAAACAGCCCAAGTGTTAAAGAATGGACAAAAAATTTGAACAGGCACTTCAGCAATGGTATTCTAATGGCAAATAAGCACATGAAACATCAGCCATTAGAAAAACATGGAAATTAAAACCACAAAGAAAGACCAATGTATACCTACTTGAAAAGCTAACTGTAAAAAATAAATAAATAACAACAATGTATCCATCCATACCAAGTGTTGACAAGGATGAGAAGCAATTGGAACTCTCATATGTTGCTAGTGAGATTGCAAAATAGAGCTGCTCTTGAAAACAATTTGACGATGTTTTATAAAATTAAATGTATACTTTCTACTTTTAAGAATTTGCCCGAAAGCAAGAATCATACATTTTTGTAAATAAAGTTTTATTAGAGCACAGTCACACTTGTTCATGAATATAATGACAGTGGCTCTTTTAATACTTCAGTGGTAGTGCTGAGGAGTTTCAACAGAAACCATATGACCACCAAAGCCTAAAATATTTATCCTATGTCCCTAGAGGGGATCTCTCCCTAGAGAAATGAACACAAATGTTTGTAGTAATTTTATTCATAATTTCCCAAAAATAAAACCCAGAAACAACCTAAATGTCCTTCAATGAGTGAATAGATAAAAACAAATTGTGGTAAATCCATACAATGGAATTATACTCAGCAATAAAAAGGAAAAAATAATTGATACATACAACACAAATGAATGTCAAAGTAATTATCCTGAGTGAAAGACAGCAGACAAAAGTAAAGAGTACAGATTGAATGATAATGTACTCAGGCAACAAAGTTCTAGAAAATGGAAAATCTGTAACGACAAAGGAAAAATCAGTTGTTGCCTGGCGGAGTGTGGGTGTCGAGGAGGAGGCACAGTAGAGAGATTAAAACTGTCAAGAGGACAGTCCAGGGATGATGGGCATGCTTGTTATCTTGATTGTGTTCATGGTTTTGGGGGCATATATGTATGCCAACCCCTTTAAATGTGTAGTTTATTATTTGTCAATAAAAGCCCAGACCTGCATGAATCCAGTGCCTGTACATTTCACTGCAATGCTCTACCTCCCCTCACAAGACAGGAAGGAGCTGTAAATGACAGCCTGCAGTCTTTTAATCCCAAAGGCTCTGACCTTGGGGTGAAGCTAGTTAGGAAAACACAAACTGCCTGTTCCTCCGCAGTCATCAGAGCTGGGTGGGGCCCAGGTGCCGCAGGAAGGAGGTGCTGTGTCTGCCCCTCCCCTTTGGCCCTGACTGCCTCACCTGGCCCAGGTGGAGCTTCTCAGAAGTCCTAAGAGAAGCCTGGGCACCTCTACTTTTGAGTCTCCAGTAAACCAGAGAAATGTAGATTTATTTAAAATAATTAATGTCTGCCACCTGTCACTGTCACAGGTTGTGTTCTCTGGAAGCAGACACTGACATTGAGTTGACTGCAAGACATTTATTAGGAATCTGCCTGTGAAAGGAAAGGGACAGAAGAAGATTGGGCAGAGGGGTAATCAGACTGACTGAGGCCAGCAAAGCCTTGGTCAACTTGGAGGGGAGCTCTGGAGAATCCCCATCAAGTATGTCCCAAGTCAGACCCAGGTGGTTGGTGTTTTATGCCCTTACCATGCTCACTCACTAGCTGTGGCTGACAAGGAAAGGGTCAGCATTGGCCAAGGGCCCTTATGCCCCTGAGGGGCCCTGAGGGGCTAATGCAGGATGCTGGCACATGGATCACTTGGCCCTTGTAGAATCAGGGTGACTTCAGATAATTATACTTGCTCATTTGTTATTAAAAACACACACATACACACACACAAAAATCCAGCATGCAAAATATGTGGTCTCTTGACCATTTTACTAAGCAGGAAACCCAAGACACTGGAAAAGAAATTGGGTCTCCTAATTATAAGCAAATCAACTTCACTAGTTTATCTTTTGTGTCTTTCATGTGCTGCTCAAGGTTTGTAACACTTGTCACAATGTGAGAGATGTTAGATGGCAGATCTCAAAATTAGCTAAAAAGGAAAAATTAAAAAGCAAAATCATATACCTGACCTATTAGGAAAAAACTACATATTGTATTCAGAAAGAGAGCAGAAAAGTATACATTAATTATGGGTATGCTTAACTGCTTGCAGGAAAGCAGGTCTGTATCAATATAATGCAAAAGAAACTGGATGAAGATAATGAGGCAGCCAGCAGGGGCTGTGAATCCCATGTACAGTGCACCTTGCTTAAAATGGGTGTCAGCAGAAACAGCAGGAGGAACGTGGGCTGTCAGGTCTGTGATTAACAACGGGAGAGTTTCAGGGAACAGTTGCCACAGTAGTAAGATTTTGCCAAATACTGAAAGCAAAAAGTTAGCGTGCTACAGGATCAAGAATAGAAACAAGTGACAAGGAGTTAGTATTTCTCAAAAATGAACTATCAGGAGCAAGCATTTCTTAATCAAGTGATAATGTTTTGCTGTTGAGTGAGACAGTTCACAGAATATGGAAAAATAATGAATCTGCATTCATAGATTTTTTGAAATGCCAATCTATGAAAACAAAATGCCTGCTTTTAATGATTTCCATGAAATGATAACTAGAATTTCCATGAAAATTAAGTCAGGGGACCATTGTAAATAGTGGTGCTAATGGAATACATGGTAAAAATAGGCAAAAATGGGCCTCTAGAATCTTCTTTCCATTTGGCACTTCCATAGCCTCACATGGGCCTTGGTCCCTGGCAGCTTGTGGCTCCTCTTCCTCCGTGAGGGCCCTCTTCAGCCTACTCTCCCCTGACCAGCTGGGTTCACCAACCCCCTACAGCATACCTGCTGTGCGTCTGTCCTCAGACCTTAATAAGAATGCACATTTAACTAAGGAGGTAAAAGACCTCTACAGGGATAACTACGAAACACTGAAGAAGGAAATAGCAGAGGACGAAAACAGGTGGAAAACCATACCATGCTCATGGGTTGGCAGAATCAACATTATTAAAATGTCTATACTACCCAAAGTGATCTACAGATTCAATGCAATCCCTATTAAAATACCAACATCATTTTTCACAGATATAGAAAAAATAATTTTACACTTCGTATGGAACCAGAGAGGACCCCGTATAGCAAAAGTGATCTTAAGCAAAAAGAACAAAATGGGAGGCATCAATTTACCAGACTTCGAACTATACTGCAAGGCTATAGTAACTAAAACAGCATGATACTGGCACAAGAACAGGGACATAGAGCAGTGGAACAAAACTGAGAACCCAGATATAAAACCATCCTCATACAGCCATCTAATCTTTGACAAAGCAGAAAAAACATGCACTGGGGAAAAGAATCCATATTCAATAAATGGTGCTGGGAAAGCTGGATAGCCACATGTAGAAGACTGAAAGAGGACCCACACCTTTCACCTCTCACAAAAATCAACTCATGGTGGATAACAGACTTAAATCTAAGGCATAAAAGTATAAGAATTCTAGAGGGAAACATTGGAAATATTCTTCTAGACATTGACCTAGGCAAAGACTTTATGAAGAAGACCCCACAGGCAATCACAGCAACAACAAAAATAAATAAATGGGACCTGATCAAATTAAAAAGCTTCTGCACAGCCAAAGAAACTATCACGAGAGCAAACAGACAACCTACAGAATGGGAGAAAATATTTGCATACTACACATCTGATAAAGGGCCGATCACTAGAATCTATTTAGAACTCAGGAAAATCAGTAGGAAAAAAATCAAACAACCCTATCAAAATATGGGCAAAGGATATGAACAGAAACTTTTCAAAAGAAGAGAGAATAATGGCCAACAAACATATGAAAAAATGCTCAACATCTCTAATCATCAGGGAAATGCAAGTCAAAATCACAATGAGATATCACTTATCTCCAGTGAGAATGGCCTTTATAAAAAGTCCCAAAACAATAAATGTTAGCATGGATGTGGAGAGATAGGAACACTCATACACTGTTGGTGGGACTGCAAACTAGTGCAACCTCTGTGGAAAGCAATATGGAGATATCTTAAAGAGATACAAGCAGATCTACCATTTGATCCAGCAATCCCATTACTAGGCATCTACCCAAAAGAACAAAAGACATTCTATAAAAAAGACATCTACACTCAAATGTTTATAGCAGCACGATTCACAATTGAAAAGATGTGGAAACAATGCAAGTGCCCATCAATACATGAGTGGATTAATAAAATGTGGTATATGTATACCATAGAGTACTATTCAGCTATAGGAAACAATGGTGATATAGCACCTCTTGTATTTTCCTGGCTAGAGCTGGAACCCATTCTACTTAGTGAAGTATCCCAAGAATGGAAAAATAAGTGCCACATGTACTCACCAGCAAACTGGTTTCACTGATAAACACCTAAGTGCACATATAGGAATAACATTTATCAGGCATCGGGCAGATGGGAGGAGGGAGGAGGGGACAGGTATACATATACACTAATGAGTGTGATGCGCACCATGTGGGGGATGGACATGCTTGAAGCCCTGACCGGGGAGGGGGGGGAGTGGGGCAGGGGGCAAGTGCAACGTAACCTAAACATTTGTACCCCCATAACATGCTGAAATAAAAAAACAATGAAGACATTAAACAACAAAAAAAAGAATGCACAGCAGAGAGCCCTTGGGTCTTTTTATTAATCTCTAGTTAAATTATCTCTAATGTATGTGATCCTTCCAGAAGATTTAAATTTTTAAAAAGGACCCCAAGACAGTGTCCTACGTATTGGAGGGGAAACATTTTTAGGTTATATAGGATTCTGCCAGGGGTTCTGAAGTCACACAAGTAGTGACATCACTTCCTGGGAGTCAGGCTGGCCCAGAATCTAACCTTTGCTAAATACAGTTCATGTAAGCAGGAGGAACCTCTCATTTCCTCTCAATTTGAGCACAGTTTTTCCCCATGATTCTGTTCCTGCCTCCTTTTAGTGTTCATTTTGGTCTAAACACAGTGAGGAGGCAACTGATGTGGCAATAAAAACAAGATAGCTTGGACCTAAATTTTTACTCTCTTGTCACTCGAACGAGGCCTTGGGCAAGTTAAACCTCTTTGAATCTAAAATCGGTGATTATATCTGCTTTATAGGGTAGCTGTGAGGATAACTGTTTGATGCTTGGCACATGCAAGACTCACAAAAGTGAATTTCTTTTCTCTAAGCCAGAGAGCCATGAACCATGAGCTCTCTGCCATGTGTTCTCCTTTGCATGCCAGCCTATCCATCCCCATAGAAAGAATCCCCAAATCCTCTATTGAGCACGTAGGAATAGGAACACTTGTGCTCACAACAGCAAAGGCCCATAAGGGAAAGTCCTAGGGTTGGAGTAAGGAGACCACATGCCACCTGCAAGCTACATGATCTTGGACACTTAAGTGCCTTCTGGACCCTCCAGGTCTTCAAATCTAAGAGGAGAGTAACACCCCATGTCTCTTTCTATTCCAAGGGAACATAGATCAATATAAATACATGACTTTGTAACAATAAATTATACAATGTACCATCACAATTCTAGAAATCCCTTGAGTAACATAGAAAATATTAACAACTTTAAAAGGAGAGCTGAGAAATACTGGCCTAAGAATCAATGCCTTGGTGTTTCAGCTATCCTAATTTCCTCTGATACAAAATTCATCCCAGCCTGAGATACTGCCAACATCTACGCGGTTAAATGTGTTCTTTTTATTTTCAGTTTAAAGAAAACAAAACTAATTTTTGTTTTGATAATGTATTAAATATGGAAATAACAACTACTGAATGATTTTCTAAGGTTAAGAAATGTATACATGGACCTAGCACCTTACAACCCATAACACATTCCTTAAATTAATCAAAATACTTTTGGATGAAGAAAGCTGTACTTTATACTTTATCCTATATAACTCAAACTATGTTTTGGTTTTCAGAAGGAAGTCCATACCCAATGATGCAACCAATGCTGTATATGCTATCGTGACAGTGCTGTTGTTTGTTCCAATCACCGTGTCATCTCAAGCTCCCAAATTTATGGAGAAGTGTCAGAATGGAAGACAATATGAGGAAGGTATTTGTGAGCATGTGAGAAGTTTCCTGAGGACTTCAAGAAATAACTGTGTGAGGTTTTCATCTAAGTGGGACTACGAGTCCTGTATCCACTATGAGGATAAGAGGTAGAAAAAATATGGATTCTTTTGTTTAACATGAGCCCCATCTATATTCACAAGCTGTGGATGCTGGAGAAACACCCTGACACCTATACCACTTCCTCACATCAAGAATGCAAAGAAACAAAATACTGATAAAGTACATCCTACCCTCCTCCCTGAGTATTCAACATGAAAAAGACTTCTGAGGTTCCTCAACAGAGGACTTCCAAAGTGAATTGGGTCAAACTCTTTCAATGTCACTTTCCCTGAATGTATTTTAATTAGGAAGAAAATGTATTCACCACCAGCTCTGAATCCTGATATGGTAATTAAATGCACCTGGGGAACAACCTGTACTGTTCCAACACCATTATCTCAAGCTGTTTCATTTGATTTAGTCTCAATCTCTACAAGGACCTTAAAACAGGATGCCATTATAGGCAAATGGGCACACATGTACAAAGGACTCGGCACATGCCAAGTATAGTCCAAGGGTATAGGGTATAGTCCAAGTAGAGAGATGTGAGGCAGGAGAGGGAAAAGAGAGACACCTCGGGAAAAATGGTAGACAGGGCTTGGTTAGGGTATTTCTTTAACAGCAAGTGACTTAAAATTGATGAGAATCTGACAGATATACAGAAACAATCTGTATTCGTTTTACTTGCAGATAGGGAAATAAAAGAACAAGACTTTTTCTGGAAGAACTTGTATTCTTAAGTTATAACTTTTCTTTCTAACTTAAAAGCAAAATTTTAGCTTAACTTAAGCAAGAGGCTCTGAGGAGGAGAAATAATGGTTTACACACACATTTATCTCTAAGTGCAAAGTGGACAAATATCACTGGACACAGACACAACTGGTACACATCTGAGCTCTACAAGACCACCTCTAAGCTCCTGGAACTCTCTAGGAAACATTGCTTGAGTGGGTTACCTGAACTTGGTTGATGATGGTGAAACCATGCCTTGTAGACTTTACAAGTTCTGGTAGACACTCAGCCCCATAAGAAAGTCAGACTTTCTAATCAGCCAAGGCTTTCCACCCTCTCCACCTCCAACGCCTCTCAGCAAACACCTGTCTGCATGGAGCAGCTATTCCTCCTGGGGATAGTAACAGATTTCTTTCCACCACCAACACCTGTGAATCCCTCTTACACTCCAGGGGTCAAAGGACATCACTTCCCCTCCACACAGCCCAGATCCATTCTTTGTGGAAAGAATGTCCTGCAGATATAAAGCTTGATGTCTGCAGGGGACCTTGACACTGGTTTTGGTTCTCTTTGCCTGCTCAAAGTCTTTGCCCATTTCCTTTGTGGATTATTTCTTTTTACTAGGAATCCTTGTTGGTTAGCTGACAAGTAAGCTGGTATTACCAGCTCCTCTGGCAGGAGACAAGGTTACCTCACATTTGAAGTGGTCAGCTCCTCCATATCAGAGCCCATGGATTTTTCTTTATACCCCCAAACCTTATTAAATGCCCACAAAAAACAAATACCATATCCATTAATTCCTGTTGAACCAGCAAGCACAAATAGCAAGATAAGCCTTCTTATGCTACTATACATGAGTGACTGACTACCTTGAGAGCAAAGGGTTTCCATACCTTTTGTTTCTTAATCCTTTAGAAGGTCTCCTAGAAGTGTTCCTTAGGAGCTGCCGATGTTTTTCCAGGGCTCCCTGAAAGGCCACCTCTCAGCCATCCGTTCTCATCCATTCCTCCCATTCTGCATAAATCTCGCAAGACACAGGAGCACTCATTTTGTCACTGAGGAATGACTAGTATCTCCAAATGGCAATTGCAGGGTATAACAGGTTGAACAGTCTCCCCCCCCTCCCAAAATTCATGTCCACCTGGAACGTCAGAATGTGACCTTATTGGGAAATAGGGTCTTTTCAGGTGTAATCAGTTTAGAACCTCGAGGTGAAATCATCTCAGATTGTGGTGGGCCCTGAATCCAATAATCAGTGTCTCTATAAGGAAAACGAAATGGAGATTTGGAACAGACATGGAGGAGGCACAGAGAAGAGGGCTGCGTGGGGACAGAAGCAGAGATCAGAGTGATGCAGCCACAGCCAAGCAATGCCAGGGATTCCTGGGAGATTCTATTTCAAACTTCTGGCCTTCAGAACTTTGAAAGAATATGTGTTATTTTAAGCCACTTCATATGGGGTACTTTGTTACAACAGCCTTAGGAAACTACTATACAGAGAAACAGTCAACCTTAATATGCCCAAACCTGCCCCTCACATTCCGCCATCCCCTTTTACCTACCCTCAGTTTCCTGGAATATAAACTGCTTGATAGATGCTGGTTAAGGCCGTGTAGAATAGTGAAAAGGGCCAGCTTTAGAATCAGACTGCGTGACACAAATGTGACCGTGTCATTGAGTTACACGATGCCTCGCTTTCTTTAACATCAAGGAAGTACATTCCCTGTTAATAAGATGATTCTGAGAATTAAGTGAGATAATATGTATAAGGGTACCTTGAAATATTTGAAAACTACCTAGTATATCTTAATTAAAACTGAAATGTAAGAAAAGAAAATCAAAGAGAAAATACAAAAAAAAAAAACCTGGAATGTAGGCCCATGTCAGGGTGACATGATGCAAAAAGAAACATTTATCAAGTCAAATGCTAATAATCTCAAAGGTGATTAAGCCAATCAGTCTTGGTCACACATTGAAATCACCTGGAGATCTTTTCAAACCTATAAGTCCTGCCCAAGACTAGTCTCTGGGAGTGGGGGAGGCATTGGTAATTTTTTTTAAAGTTTCTGCTGTGTAGACTTTCATATTTGTTTCCATTTTACAAGATGTGCTTCTTTCAATAGATGAAATCTGCTGGTATCTCCAATAATTTCCTTCCCTCATGTCACATCATAGACAATGTGATAAAAGAATGAGGGTTCAAACACAGAAAAACAGTCCTGCCCTAGTGACCCTTGCTAATATCCCTGATAGCACACACACTTGGTGGACAAGACGCCGCTGAATGTGGCTTTCATCTCCATGACAGATTTCACAGTTAAGATGGCTGAAAATAAATCCTTCTCCTTCAGTACCTAGGTATGTAGAGTGGCCATTTATTTAATATTGCACTATGGCATCTACTGTTCTGTTGTTGCTGTTGTGCATGCGAGTGCATGTCTACGTGTAGTTCTGCGTCAGTGCGTGTATTCCCGTTAGCAGTGCCTGATGTTATTTTCTGTGTATCCCCGTTCATTTAGGTATTCCTGTGCTTGACCACACAAAAACTTCCAATAATGCAGCGTCTCAAGGCCCCTTAACATAATCCATATTTTGCTTCCTCAGTGAAGAGGCATTGATTGTCTTCCCATCTCAAGCGTATGTCACAAATAAGTCATTTCTCTAGTCACAGTGAATCACAATGCATCCAAAAATAAATGTTAGTAAAGAAGATAGCTTTGAATCTCAAATGTAGAGCAAACCTTCTCAAAGAGAAAAGCTGGCAGTGTCCTTGGTGATAGAGTTGCCTGTTGCCATGGGAATGAGCTAAGTGGAAAGGAGGCCTCTTAGACACCAACTCCATGCTCATGTATTTACCTGGTAAAACTCTGGGGAAGAGAAAACCGAAGATGAAAGGAGTGTAAGTTGTCTTGTTATGTGACTCAGGTATTGCAAGATTTCTATCTGAAAATTGTTATTTTTTGCCGGTATACAAACTGCAAAAAACAACATGAGAGAAAATGACAATAGATCACCTAAATTTCAATCCCATTAAATCCTGAAGTATGATATATACGGGATAACAGAACTCACTGAAGATACCAGTAGACTTCTCATGTTCATGTCTCTAACTCTACCCCAAGACAAGTAGTACTAATCTTCGCTGTTCACACAATCACAGAGCCTGTAGGTACAAGTATAGTCACTCCATTGCCCACCTTCATGCTCATTTGTCTTAATCTGGGTTCCAATAAGCATACTGAGGACTTAACTGGCTGGTTCTGCTGCAACAGAAATTGAACCAGAAAGCCAAGCCATTCCAACTGGATATGTCTCCATTCTTTTTCACAGAACTCATGTTCAGAAGTAGAGGTGAAAGTTGGCCTGCTCAGCAGCCCACAGACACGATGAGAGATCATTACCAAGGAGTAGAGAGATTTGTCCTGAATTCACAGGAGTGGGTGGTCACTGGCCAACTCCTCTGGCCATCCTGTACCTTAGGAAGGGTCACCCTTTTCCAAAAGTTGCTGCTTTCAGGATAGGAGGCAAAAAATAATAATACATTTGCCAATGTTCAGACATTTCGACCTATAAAAATGGCAAGTTTACCTAATATATTGTTATTTTACTAGGCTCCACTTAGAATGCAGATATAATTTATATCTGATATTTAAAATCCTGCATTGTTTCAAATCTATATAAATATGTATAGATGTAACTACATCATTTATTTATGCTTTACCCTGGCTAAAGGAATTTATTTTTTTTGACGTTCCTATATTTCTATAGTAAGTATTGAACATTTACTATATGTTGGGCACTGTGCTAAGTACCATGCATGTTTTCTATAATTTAAGACAATAACTGTATGAGGTAGACACAGTTATTACCCAATTTTATAGATCAAATTGAGGCTAAAGCAGGTGAAGTATTTTGTCCTAGGTCTTACAGCCCAGAAGAGGTGAAGCCTGACTCTGACTTGGGCAGTCAGACTCCAGAACTTAACCAACCAGCGTCCTATGGTGCACTGGGGCTGGGAAGGCCTTAGGGAGCTTCTAATCTAGGTCTTTTTTTCATTTTTTTTTTTTACTGCAGCAGAATCCTCTTATCAAGTGGAACTTTATGTGGAGGTCCCAGTAACAAAGCAGTGGGGACAGAGCTGCTTTGGTCTGCTTGCAGAAAGCAGGGCTCCCCTGAGTCTTCTGACCCCACTAGATTGCCACCTTTTTAAAATTGTAGGCCATTGTTGTGTCCATGCTTCAAGGTGTCATCCAGCAGCACATTGTGACCAGTTCTAGGTCCTTGATATTCCCAAGAAACCTGTCTTATGGGAGAATTTCCCATGTCAATACATCCCCTCCTGTTAAGTCTTATATCCTATTCCCCCAATTCGATACTTTTAAGATCCAATCCCACATGGGTTCTCCTGGTTTACCAGTGTACATTAGCCAGTTCTTTCAGTGAGTGCATGTTCTCCTGGTTCAGGGACTTACTTCCCCCTTATGCTGAGACCTTTCAGTTACAGGTCTGAAAGGATAAGGCAAGGTGAGTATGAATCTTGAGGAGGGCAAGACTTACCTTTCAGGGCAACTTTCTCAGGTCAGGTCTTGGAATGTTCAGCAAGGGGAAGCTGCTTTCTCCGCCATAAAACAAGGAGACAGAGGTTGCTTCTGCTGCTCCAGAGAGTTCAGAAGAATCTGAAGGCTCAAGCTTTTTTTGGATTCATCCTTCCAAATGTTCTCATCCCAAGTCTGCCTTATCAGGGCTCTCCTATTTTGCACAGGAAAGCTGTCACACCTGTGCATTCAGTGTCCCCTTATCTCTGTCACATAGGCCTGACAGAATCCCTTTAAATGCTGCCTTGAAGGGCTTTCAGCTTTTATGGTTCACTCTGAGTTGATAGCTCGCCAAACTGAACCTGTTGTTTTCTTTCCTGAAGACCTCCATAGCCAATCCCAAAATCCCTAAGTCACCATCATCCCCATACTATTCAGGTGTGAGGACTGTTGCAAGAGTAAACACTTCACCTCCCACCTGTACCTCATTCGAATCTATTCCAGGTGAGTCTTTGTTTTTGTGCTGCTTTAGCAGGCCACAGGTTACCACCAGGAATCATCCACTTTCCACCAGCAATAGGTCCTTGTTACTACTTGACTGGTGATTGTTCCAGAATCCCATTCTAAAGTGTGCTTTCTAGAGCTATTCCTGATACCAACTGGTTTATCTTAGTTTCCCCCCCAAATCAGTGCCTGAGACGTGACTTGTGGGTAGGTAGTTTATTTAAGAGCTGATTCCAGAGTGGAGGAGTGAACCACCAAGAAGAGTAAGAAAAGGGAAAAACAACAAGAATACGGGTGAATTACTGACATTCCAACTGTGACAACATGGGCTAAATTTCACCAGGACCTCCTGAGCAGCACAGAAAATGTCTCCTAAATTTGTCCCCTGGGAGGACTAGAGGCAGAGAGCTTCGTTAGTCACTAGGTCACACTTTTTGTCAAAGTTATCTGGAAGCCCAGAGCTAACTCTTACAACCAATTAAGGTAAATTTACTTGCTAATGTTAGCCATTATTCCAAGGCACCAAGTCTAGAAACAAAGGAAAGGCAATTATATTATTTTGATTAAATAAATGTGAAAAACATCAGCTACCCTTGCTATAAAAATGCAGCAGGCTGGGCATGGTGGCTTACACCTGTAATCCCATCACTTTGGGAGGCCAAGGCGGGAGGATCACTTAAGCCCAGGAGGCTGCATTGAGCTATGATAGTCCCACTGCATTCCAGCCTGGGCAACAGAGAAGGACCCTGTCCCTAAACAAAAAAAAAAAAAAAAAGAAAGGGAGGGGGCAGCCCACTGTATTGAACTTGGATCATAACAGCACTCTTTTCACAGAGACAGGATACACAGTAACAGCAGGTATGTAGATATGTTTGGGAAGAAGTTCAGTTTTACAATGTAGAATTACTGTACCTGGAGAAATATTCCAGTGGAGATGAAAGAATTCCAGAATGAATCGCTTAGTAAAAGTCAAGGATTTTCCTGAAGCAAAGTACATATGATCTTCACTATGAAACTTCCATTAGCTAATTTATCGTTACGTCAGTTGCTTTCTAATATTCATGAAACAGATATTTATAGGGTGTTTCCTGTGTACCAAGCACTGTGCTAGAAGCCAGGGGTAGGGTGGTGAATAAGACAGATGAGGTCTCTGCTCTCGTAATAGTCATATTTTACTTGGAAAAGGCTAATAATAAACAAGGAAGTTAACAAATAAACACAGTGCTCCAAAGAAATAAAACAGTGATGAGCTGGAGGATATTTGGGGACACTGCTTCACATTGTGTAGTCAGGGAAGGTCTTTCTGCAAAGATTGAATTTGAGACTGGAATGACACAAACGAGTCACTGGAAGAGAAAAGACCTCGTGCAGTGGCAGGAATAAGCTCGGTGAGTTTGAGGTTAGACTAGACAGCAAGGGCAGTGAGTAGGCAGGGAACAGAGCTCCTGGGTCATGAGGAGCATGCCTGGGAATTTGGGTTTTAAATGTGATCAGGGGCCATCTGAGGGTTTTAAGTGGAAGCATGACACAACTATATGCACGCGCATACATAGGTAGACAGATAGACACATACATACAAACCTTTTTCAATCATTCTGATGACTGTAGAGAAAAATAGACTAAAGGGATTTTAGTTGGAAGTTATTTCAATAATCCCAGCAAGACAATGGTAGACGGTAGGTAATAGAAGAAGGTGACAGAGTTAGAAAGAAGCAGGAAGACTCCAGATTTATTTGGGAAGAGATGCTAACAGGAGTTGGTCATAGATTGGATATGCGAGTGTGAGGGAAAGAGTGGAGTGGAGATGCCTCCTGGGATTTTGGCCTGGGCTTCTGGGGAGATGGTGATGCTGTTTAACAGGAGGGGGAAGACTGGGGAAAGAACAGGTGGTAAGGGGGGTTTGGAGGTGAGAAATCAAGACTTTTTTTACATGATCCTTTGACTTTACACCTCTCTCCTAGTTATAATGACAGAGAATACTGCAGGCATGTTTATGACTTAAGAGAGAAAGCATTATTTTGTAAATTGCAACAAAGAGGTATTGCCATATTGTGATTCCTTGAACATACCTTGAGGAAAGAGTACAATCTATTACATTTATCACTGACTGAAAAATGAGCTCATAATCCATAAAGCTTTATTCTATCTGTGTAATATACTTTTCATGATTATTTAGAAACTGTTCAAGAAGGACAGAATTAATGAATGAATATTTTCTTACTCACAAACTTATTTTAAATCTCAGAGGTGTCAAAATGTTCCCTACAAGAAAAATGGGGTAAAATCTGACACTATTAACAAATGAACAAATATGGAAACCAATGTTAATAGCACTTTCTCTTGCAATTTGATTTTTAAAATAGCAGAATTATAATTCCTTAAATCGTCATGTTAAATTCCTTCGCAACTGAATTTAATTGATGACACGGAGAAATTAATTGACAGTAAAGAAATCCATTGTGATATTTCAACCCCAAAAGAAAACCTCCTAATTTGGTGATTGCTTCAACACACAGCTTCATTGTAAAGCCTTTATTTTCACAATGGAGTGTGGTCTACCCTGGAACATCTGGCCCATAGATCAAGCTCAGAAGCATATCTTCACTGAGCAAATAGAAGAATTAACCAATAAGAAGTTAAAAGTGAGAATTGTCCATAGGAGTCAAAATCCAATGAAGGTGCAAGGGTAGTGCTGGATTTGATTTGGTGCAGGAGCAAACTTAGAGTATTAGTTATCTTTGTGTAGAGGCCTAGGAAGGATTTTTAAAAAAATATTTCCAAACAGCTTGGTATTTCTCTTGCTTGAGAGGCTAATTGAACATTTGAGCAGGGGAGGGAATCAATGAACATGGAAACAAAGAAAAATATCCCGAATGTGTTGGAGCTGCAACAGGAAGACCACTGTGAAAAGAGAGAGAAGAAATTCAGAATAAACAGCTATGCTTGTAAACCTAAATCTTTTACCATGTGTCCCCCTACTGCTCTGTCAAAAGGAATAAAGGCCTTCATGGGTACTGTCCACTGACACTTAACCCAAATACGACGAGGAGGTTGGAATAATATAAATCCAATATATTATTCAGGCCTTCTTACTTAAGTGCTGTAATTTATTTACTTTCCTGGCCCCACATGCCTCACTGATTATATTTTATGAAGGAAAAATCAGAATAAATGTTGTCCCAAGTATGGATATATAGATGAAAGACACTGTGCAGAAAATCTAAAATCTGGACTCTCCAGCTTGCAAGATCAAATTACTTACACTATATATCCTGACTGGTAGCAGCTATGTCTTCTAAGTAAATCAGATAAAGAGAACTTTAAGAATACAGGACATTAATATTAGCTACTGAGCTAAATGTCTAACCATTGAACAGTTACAATGCCCTTGAGATTTTATTTGAATAACATTCTATTCCATTCAGTTGTATCTCATCACTTTCTTTAGAGATAAGAGGTGCTATACAATATTCATATGAAAGCTATTATTATCCTTTCCCATGTCAGTGGTTTGTTTTACCCATCAAGTAATTGTGAACTCCTAAAATGTCAGATGCTGAAATTTGTGGCTACATAAATAAAAGATAAAAGAACTTTTAAGTCATGTACTAGGAGCTATTAGTATGTTTGTTTGTTTTAGCAGTTCTAAAATCTAAGCATTCATATTCTATATTTTATGAAGAGATTGTACAGAAGAGATAATATTTATGTGGAACATTTGGAAGTGGACAAATGCAGACAAAAAGTCAGCAGAGCACATCAAATCTACAAAACAACACACAACAAATAAACAAACTACAGTCATCCTTTGGTTCCAGGACCTGCCTCAGATATCAAAATCCACAAAGGCTCAAGCCCCTGATATAAAATGGCATAATATTTGCATATAAACATATTCACATCCTCCTATACACTTTAAATCATCTCTAGATTGCTGATACAATGTCAATTCTATGTCAATAGTTGTTACACTGCATGCAGCAGTCGCTGGCCTTTTTGGCACCAGGGATCATTGTCATGGAAGACAATTTTTCCATGGACCAGGGAGGAAGGGCATGCTTTCAGGATGATTCAAGCACTTTATATGTATTGTGGGCTTTATTTCTATTATTATTACATTGTAATATATAATGAAATAATTATGCAACTCACCATAGTTTGGGGACCCCTGGTTAGGGAATAATGACACACAAAAAAGTCTGTATATGTTCAATACAGACACAATTTTTTTCCCAAATATTTTCCATCATGGTTGGTTGAATCCATGGAGGGTAGACTGTACATATACTCCAACATATATACATATTTTCCAACATATATATTCCTATACATCTATGTTCATTTTTTTCCAGTCTGGGCCTGTGAAAATTTAAAGAATTTAGAGCCTAGAAGTCTATTTGGAAGTCTATTTATGCCTAATGGGACCAGAATGCCAGTAACAGGCTCACCATGACAAAGAAAAAAGTCAAAATGCCCATCATTGTGTCCTCGGAACTCCCTTCAGTTTAAACTTAAATCAACTATGACCTAAACATATTTTGAATGACTTACTTTCTGGTTTCCTTTACTTTGTTGACAAGATACTGCTAAGATTCCTGTGGCAGAATAAAATGCCACTAAATTCAGAACCAGTAGGTGTAACTTTAAGATCCATTAAACCTAGAAATATGCTTTGGATTCCCCAATAGTCAAATGAGGATGACAAGAATGATGCAAAACAAAACAATACACTATTTAGGAATATAAAACCATGTAAAGTCATTCCCTTTTATTAGAATAAAGTTGTCTTTTTATTAGGAACTGGAACAATTGAGACTTTGCTAAGTTTCAAGTCCTTACCCCTAAGATTACAAGATCACTAAATGAATAACATCAGATCCTAAAGTTTAGAACCAAAGATTTAGTTTTTCACTTAAATTTTAAGAGTTTTAATAACATAAGAAGCTGAAAGTTAAGAAATCTAGCAAGAATAAACTCATACCATTTCTTACAGAAAGAAACATTTTTTTGGATAAAACATTACAAGAGTCATCAGAAAAGAAAATCAGAATAGATCTAACAAAGAATATTTTGTAATATAAAGTAAGAGACTGCAATACAAGACCCCTTTAACATAAAGAAACACAAGAGTAATGGAAGGTCATACTTGTAAATTTTTAAGAAAATTTGAGATAGTATCTCTTTTATACTCAATAAAATTTAAGACTTGATTTCTATGAAACAAGAAATGCTAGCTCAATTATTATCATGTGACCAGAGGAAAATTGATTAATTTTTCTGTGGAAAATTATGATTTTCAAACTGAGTGGCAACAGCAACATTTCTGGTTTTTCATGCTATTCCAGAACCTTACCATACTTCACCAAGAGCTGAAGTCTATTCCACCCCTCCTCCTTAACACTGGCTCTACCTTTGTGACTGCTTCAATGAATGTAATGTGGTAGAAATAATGCTGTGTGACTTACAAGGTGAGGTAGGTCATATAATGTGATACAGCTGTTTCCTGGCTTGCTCTATCTAGGGACACTCTTGGGACCCAACCACAATGATGAGAGGAAGCCCAGGCCACATGTAGAGGCTGCTTGTAAGGTCTCCCGGCTGAGGTCTCAGCCAGCAGCCACCATCCACTGCCAGCCATGGGCAAAAACAAATATCCAGATGATTTCAGCCCTTAGCCTCCAAATCACCCCTACTAATGCCAAGTGGAGCAGAGATGGGTACCCCTGTTTAGCCTTACTTAAGTTGCAGATTTGTGAACAAAATAATAGGCTTGAGGCTTGGTGGGTATTTGTTACGCAGCGATAGATAAGCAGAACGCTCTTTTTTTCTCTCTCTCTTTTAACTGGCTTCATAAGCAAAGAGAACACTCTTTAGGCTTCAATTACCTCTTCTAAAATGAGGATAATAATATCAATCTCTAAGACTGTTTTGAGAACTAAATAAGATTATGCATGCGAGTATTTAGCACAGTATTTTGCACATAGAAAACATAGTAAATGTGAACTGTTAAAGATGTAATACGATGATAGATCATAAGAAAAATTAAACAGCTTGATGAGGAGTTAAAGAAATGCTTTGACATGAAAATGTGATCAAATATTGAAGAGCAAAACTGACAATGTATAAAATTGAATTTTTGCAGCATAGGAAATACACAAGAAAACCTCCCCATATACAAAGAAAAGTGCAGGAAAAACCATGATTACAGAAAAGATGAAGGGAAGCTACAACAAAAGCAAATATGGCTCTGTACATACACACAGTGAAAAATATAAAAATACAAAAAAGAAAATATCTATAAGCTGAAAAAACACCTAACTCTACAAATTCGCTATTTCTCAGATTAAAACAAAAATTGAACTATCCAAAGGCATACAAAGGCAAAGTCTTGAACATCAAAAAAAGGAAAAAAAGGGAAAGAAAGCAAAGGACAGAAGGCTGCAAACATACAGACAGGGGAGATTTTACTTATAAAAAAAAATAAAGCTGCCTCAAAATTATTAACTTAGAGATGCTACTGTGTATTTCTAAGAGCTTTATAGAAGTATAATTCCATAAAGTAAACTGCACATATTCAAAACATACCATTCGAGTTTTGACATAGGCATAATATGTGAAACCATCACCACAATCTAGATAATAAACACATAAGTCATCCCCAAAAGTGTCCTTGTGCCAACTTGTAATCTCACCCGCCTACTCCACACTGCCCCCAGGCAACCGCTGATAGGCTTTCTGTCATTATTTATTAACTTGCATTTCAAAAAATTTGTATCACTGGACCTACAGTGTGTACTTTTTGTCTGACTTCTTTTACTCATCATAATTATTTTGAGATTTGACATTTGGTGTCTTTCAAAGACTTTGCCCATTTCATTGCAGTTGTAGAATTTATAGGCGTAAGTCTTCATAATGTTTCCTAATTATCCTTAAAATCCTTAAATTCTGGATTGGGGTCCTTTTCTAACTCTTGCTGCTGGTAAGTGTGTCTTCTCTCTTTTTTCCTCATATTTGACTAGAGATTTATTAATTTTGTTGATCTGCCCCCCAAAACAACTTGGTTTCATTGAGTGACTTTCTCCATTGTTTCCTATTTCATCAGTTTCTGCTCTAATATTTATCATATCCTTTCTTCTACTTTGAATTTGATTTTCTGTTCTTTTCCTAGTTTCCCAATATGGAAACTGAGGTCTTTGGTTTGAGAAATTTCTTTTTTTTTTTAATACAGGTGTTAATTGCTATCAATTTCCTTGTAAGTATGGCTTTAGTGTTATCCCACGAATTTTTATTTTCTTTTTTTCTTCTTTTTCAGACAGAGTCTCTATCATCCAGGCTGGAGTGCAGTGGCCTTATCACAGCTCACTGTAACTTCAAACTCCTGGGCTCAAGCAATCCTCCTGCTTCAGCTTCCCAAGTAGCTGGGACTACAGGTGCACGCCACCACACCCAGCTAATTTTTCTGTTTTTTGTAGAGACCAGTGTCTCACTCTTGCTCAGACTGGTCTCAAACTCCTGGCCTCAAGCGATCCTCCCACCTCAGCCTCACAAAGTGCTGTGAGTCACAAGGGCTGGACATATCTCATGAATTTTGACATACTGACATTTAAATTCAAAATATTTTATAATTTCCTTTTTGATTTCTTCTTTGACTAATGAATTATTTAGAAGTGAGGTGTTTTCAAATATTTGAAGATTTTCCAAAGATGTGTTATTGATTTCTAATTTAATTCCCTTATGATCAAAGAACATGCTTTTATAGCTGTAATCCTTTCAGATTTATTGAGACTTGTTCTACGACCCAGAACATGGTCTGTCTTGGTAACTGTTCCATGTGCACTTAAAAAAAAATATGTATTCTGCTGGTGTTAGATGGAGTGTTCTATAAATGTTAATTATGTTAAGGTGATTGATCATATAATTTAAATCTTCTATATCCTTAATGATTTTCTGTCTAGCTGTTCCATCAGTTATTGAGGAAGAGATATTGAAAAATATGATTATAATTGTGTAATTGTGTATTTCTTCTGGCAACTCATGTTTGCTTCATGTAGTTCTGATATTAGTTGCATAAATATTTAGGATTATTACATCTTCTTGAACTGACCACTTAATCACTATGAAATAACTTTCTTTATCCCTGGTAATATTCATTGCTCTGAAATTTACTTCATCCAATATTACTGCAGCCACTGCAGCTTTCTTTTGATTTATGTTATTGTGGTATATCTTTTCCCATCCTTTACTTTTAACCTGTTTGTGTGTGTCCTTATATTTGAAGTGTGCCTCATGTAAGCAACATATTACTTGGTGTTTTTATTTTATCCAATGTGACAGTTTCTGCCTTTTAATTATAGTATTTATATAATTTACATTTAATGTGATTATTGATGTGGTTATATTTTTAAGATAATCATTTTGCTATTTGTTTTTTATTTCCCCATCTGTTCTTTTCCCATTTTTCTATTTCTGCCTTTTTAAGATTAATTAAATATATTTTTATAATTCAATGTTATCTCCTTTATTGACTTATTACTTTTTGCTTTGTTGTTTCAGTGGTTAACTTAAGAGCATAGAGAATATTCTTTAACTTATTACAATCTACCTTCAAGTGATATGCTATAATACCTCATATGTAATATTGGAACTTTCTCTCCTACCAACTTGATGTTATTCTTATCCAACATTTTCCTCTTATATACGTTACAAATTCCACATTAACTTGTTATTTTTGTTTAAACAATTATCTTTTTAAGACATTTAAGTAACACATTTTTCTACATACGGTTTTCCCTCAGTATCTATGCAGGATTGGTTCCAGGACCCCCCTGCAGATATCAAAGTCTGCAGATGCTCGAGTTCCTTGTATTAATATATAATGGCATAGTATTTGCATATAACCTACACACATCCTCTCATATACTTTAAATCACCTCTGTGTTACTTATAATACCTAATGCAATGTAAATGCTACGTAAATAGTTTTGTACTGTATTTTTTATTGTTGTATTATTATTTTTATTGGTTATTTTCCCCTAATATTCTCAATCTAAGGTTGGTCTAATTCACAGTTGCAGAACCTGAGGCTATGGAGGGCCAACTGTATTTACCTTGCAATTATATTTCTCGTGCTCTTTATTCCTTTCTGTAAATCCATATTTTTATCTGACATAATTTTCCTTCACCTGGAGGGATTTCCTTTTAACATTCTATTGATGATGAATTCAGCTTTTGAAATGTTTTGTATAACCTTCCTTTTGGAGTAGGTATAGAATTCAAGGGTTCATTTTCACTGGGCATAGAATTCTAGGATTACAGTTTTTGCTTCTCTTTCAGTACTTTAAAGAAGTTGCTCACTGTCATCTCACTTACATGGTTTACAATAAGAAATCTTCTTTCTTATTTTCTCCGTGCATGTCTTTTTTTATCATCTGCTTTTAAGAATGTCTCATTATCACTACTTTTGAACAACTTGTCTATGATCTAGCTTGCGTGTTGCTATGGTTTGAATATGTTCCCCAAACTCATGTGTTGGAAACTTAATCCCAGCGCCACAGTGTTGGAAAGTGGAGCCTAATAAGAGGTGATTGGGTCATGATGCCTCCATTATCATGAAGGTATTAATGTCGTTATCACAGAAGTGGGTTGGTTATCTCTGGAGTGGCTCTGTTATAAAAGCAAGATGTCTCGCACATGGGCTATCTTGCCCTTCTGTCTTCTGTCCTTCTGCCATGGGATGACCCTCACCAGATGCTGGAGCCATGCTCTTAGACTTCCCAGCCTCCAGAACTGTGAGCCAAATAAACTTTTCTTTATAAATTACCCCAGTCTGTGGTATTCTGTTATAGTAGCAGAAAATGGCCTAATAGTTGTTTTCCTCATGTTTCCTGTCCTTGGAATTTTTTGAAATTCTTAGATCTGTGTGTTTACAGTTTTTATTAGAAAATGAGAGTTTTTCAGCCATTATTTCTTCAAATACTATTTCTTTCCTGCCCTTCTCTCCAATTTTAAATATTAGACTTCTTGAAGTTATTTCACTATTCACTGATGCTCTGTTCATTATGTAAATTCTCTTTTCTCTTTGTTTCTTCTTTTACAACCCTTTTACTGATGTAATTTACGTACTGTAAAATTCATCCTTTAAAGTTTACAATTCAATAGCTTTTAGTACATTCACAAAGTTGTGCAACCATCACTGTTATTTCTAATTCTGGAACATTTTTATCACACCAATAAGAAAATTCACACCCATTAGCAGTTGCTCCCTATTCCCCCTCCTTCTGGTTCCTGGCAACCATTAGTCTACTTTCTGTCTCTATGGATTTTCTTATTCTGGACATTTCTGGAATTACATAATATGTGACCTTTCTGTCAGACTTCCTTCACTCACCATAATGTTTTCAGGGTTCATTCATGTTATATCATGTCAGTACTTCCTTTATTTTTATTGTTGAGTAATCCATTGTATGAATATATGATTTTGGTTTATCTTTTCATCAGTTAATGAATATTGGATTGTTTCCACTTTTTGGCTATTCTGAATAATGCCGCTGTGAACATTTGTGTACGAGCTTTTGTGTGGATATATGTTTTCATTTCTCTTGGGTATAAACCTAGGTGTAGAATTGCTGGGTCTTATGGTAACTCTATGTTTAAACTTTTGAGAAAGTGCCAAGCTGTTTTCCAAAGCACGTGCACCATTTTACATTCCCACCACCAGTATCGGATGGTTCCAATTTCTTTGCATTCTCACTAACACTTGTTATTATCTGTCTTTTTTTAATTATAACCAACTTATTTGATGGAAGATCATATCTCATTGGGGCTTTGATTTGTGTTTTTTAGTGGTTAATGATGTTGAACAATTTTCCATGTGCTTAACTTTTCCATATGCTTATTTTCCATCTTCAGATCCTTTGTCCATTGTTTTAAATTGAGTGCCTTTTTATTGAGTTGTAATAGTTTTTTATATATTCTGGAGGGCAGTGTCTCTTATTAGATATATGGCTTGCAAACCTATTCAGTGGATTGTCTTTTCATTTTCTTGGTGGTGTCCTTTGGAGCACAAAAGTTTTTAATTTAATAGTCAATGATCATATTTATATGCATTCAATCTCACTAGAAATTAAAGATAACAGAAATAAGAATTTTTTAACCTAGTAGATTGGCAGATTGGTAATTTGTAAATTGGTAATTTTTCATAAGAAAAATTAAGTTTATTATTAGAAAAATTTGAGCATTCTCAAAAAGTTCTGGTGGGAATTTAAAATTGAAAAGTTTTCTGCATACTATTTGACAATGGATCTCAAAATCCCTAAAAAAAAACCTATGTATCCTTTAACTCAACAGCTCCACTTCTAGAAATTTATCCTAAAGAAAAAGTTGAACAAATTTGCAAAAATGGATTTTATCACTGCAATGTTTATATAACAGAAAATTGGAAGAGAAAATCTAACAATAGTGGATCGGTTAACTGTATTATGGTAATCCACACAATAAGACACTATATAATTATCATAAATGATAATTTGCATCAAGGATCACCACCGAAGAGGCCCACAGGGTCCAGGTGTAACATTAATGTGTGAAGAGGCTCTCTAGCAAACTGGACAGCTCTCTAGCTTATGCCCCTTTTAGAGAAGGCAGTTCCAATTAATTGATGCCAATCAAGAAGTGTGTGTAGTGGTTGTGAGGTGGGGATGTCTTGTGTTGGCAGAATAGCCAATATTTTAAAAGAAGCAGGACATTGAATTTTATGTGACATTTTCTGATTTTCAAAAGTTGTCTATTGCTTAAACATTTTTTAAAAAACATTCTTTGGCCACATAAAACACATCATTTATGCACTAGTTTCAGCCCAAAGACTAGGAGCTCTAATGTACATATAAATTTATTGACATAGAAAGATATCCATGATATGCTGTGAAAAGTTTTAAAAATCCTGTTACAAACAGTTTATATAATATGATCTCACTTTTGTTAAAAATAAAAGCATATTTACATATATATAATCTCTAAACAGTGTCCGAAGAGATATAAATTATTAATAGTGGGTGATTTTTATTTTCTTTTGTATACATTTCTCTATTTTTTCATTTTTATATTGATCATTAATGTTTTATTTTCAGAAAAAATGGTATAGCTCTTTGTATTTATGGTTATAAAGGAAAGAGTTAATAGTCTGGTTCAAATTTTTGAGAATAATTTAAAATCAAAATCACTAAATAAATACTCTTGCACATAAAATCAGACAGACCTGAGTTCAAAGCCAATTCTTCCATTTAAGACTTCAGTGGCCTTGGGCTTTCTCACCTGTAACGTGTCAGTGATATCACCTACCATCTCCACCTCAGATCCCCTTGAGGATGTGAAAATGAATAAATAAATAAACATAGGATTAATATCTATAACATTACCTTCCTAGTATCAACAAAAGCTAAGTGGATAGAAGGGGGCTTTTTTTGTACTGCAATTGGAGTCTAGAAAGGAAACAGACACTGGTAGAACATAACAATGTAGTGAAACCACAGTAAACAAAAGGTTCTGCTTGTTTGCTTTTGCTATTCTATCTGGAGGCAAGAGCATCACAAGCCCTTTATCCTTGCAACTTCTCCACTCTCAGAATCCAAAGCTCCCCTGCTCACATTCCCTCCCTATCGAGCAAGGACACCCAGAGGCATGGAGCAGAGAATGGCTGACAACCCATTGCCAGAAGGAGCATCAGATGAGGTGGATCCATATTTCATGTTGTCAAGAATATTTAGGTAAGTCCTGATTGTGAGTGGAGCTCTTGGACACATGGAATAAACTAGGGAAGCTATTTCCAAAGATTGGATTTGAGCCTGAAGTAAAGAAATAAATAAATATTCTTTGAGAGTTCGCCACCCCTTTATGTTTTCTTCCCACTGATCCATGTCGCCAGGAAAGGCATGAATTTACCCAAGTGGAATTCAAGGAGGTGAAGCGGTCCACAAGTAAAATCAACCAACTGGCTGATGTAAGGTGGGTTTTGTTTCTGTCTGTTCCACCTCTTTTTCATCGTAAAGGTCTCAGATATCTGCATTCCACTATTCTTTCTACCAACAAATTATGTATAATGGAGGGTAGAGAAATTTTTTCAGGCCATTATAATTCCATTGGAAATTTGCCTTAAAAATGACTTTAGATACCTCCTCCCCAAGTGCCCAGATTTAAAACAAGGGAGTAATCTCATCATTTCTGGTCCATAGAAATAGTGTACTGTCTAAGATATTTTTAGTATAATAACACATTTTTGCTATCTTTCCTTTTTCAATTAGCTCACAATAAAAGAAAACAATAAAAGTGCTTTTTCATATCTTTACTCTTTCAGTAATGTGCAACATGAACATAATAGTGTCAAGAAGTCAGAAATAACTTAACACAGAAGCTATAGAAGATGTTTATATTTGCAAAATTTCAACAATTATCTTCTCTAGATTCCCCAAATTAGCATATTTGTTAATCAAATTAATTAAGAAGCTTTTCAAAATAAAAGCAATTTTAAATAAATATATTCTTTCATAACCATAGAACATTCAGTTCTGTTGGAGGTAACAAACAATACACTCAAGTACTTTACAAAGACATCAGGGTAAAAATGATCTAGATGCAATTATAAATGTACCCTAATTAGTCATTTGCTTCTTTTTGTGTGTATGTTTTTCCAAATGTGTTAAAATTATATCATAGATCTTTTGTAATCAGTTAGTTCTTAAATCATCACAAAGATGTTATCTGACCCACAGAATTTATATCAGCTCAACGTGATGATGTGATATTGTTTGAACAATATCTTTAAATTTAAATGTAGTACCCTAATCAAAGCCAAGACTTCTTAGCTACCCATGTCTGTCATAGAAAATGAATGCTAGACTCCTAGTTTGGAAAAATGAGACCTTCCTACAAATCTTGAAATTCCGTACGATCTTATAGTCACATCAAAATTTGAATTACAACAGAGCTTTCGGTGTGTTTCAGAGTACCACACAGGAAGACATAAATTCTCTTATGATCAGCTTTCCACTAAAATCATATGTTTAGTAAATGACTACAGAAAACATCCTAAAAATGATTTTCTTTAATAAATATTTTAAAGAGTTTGCTAACTGAAGAAATGACTTTTCTGATCTTTCCAGAAATTCTAATCATCTCTTTAATGTTTTATTCACTTTTATTTCTACTGTGATTCTTAGGAATTTTTCTAATCTATATTCCAACCTATCAAAACATCTATGCTTTGATAAATTTGGCTTCCTTCAATGATAAGCTATTCTAAGATCTCTAAATTAAGTGACAGAGGCAGAGAAGTAAAATTAAACACAGCAACAGGTTACAGTAAGTGCTTTTAGAATTTCAGATTAACACATTTGTCCCAAAATGGTAAAGATAAAGGAATAACTTACTAAATGAATAATGCAACACAGAATAGGTTTTACCAGAATTTCTCTCTCTCGCTTGCTCGCGTGCGCGCGCACACACACACACACACACACACACACACACACACTCTTCTACACACATTCACACATAGGTGTTGACACGTCTCAGAATTTAAAACACTGCTACTAAAGGCTTTAACTTAGATAAATTAAGTACACTAAAATACTGACGTTGTGAAAATATATGTTTAAGTCCAACACCCCATACAGGGCATCTTTTTGTGAACTTCTAAAAAACTTAAAGAAAACAAGAACAAGAAACCAGAGTCCTTGACAAGAAGGATGTGAGCGCGTGGCAATGCTGCGCGGGGTCACAGCTTCCCGTTCTCCTCGCCGCTCTCCTTCTCCTCTATGGCTTCCAGGCTGCGCTTGCTCTTGGCCTCAGCACCGCTGCTGGGGGCTTTGCTCAGGCCACAAGACAAGCACGCCAGCTGGATCTGCTTCATGTTTTCTATAGCTTCGTGCTTCGCATTCTTTAACAGATCTCCTTGGCCCTACAAACAGGAAAAATAGACACTGAAGAAGAAAGTTATGGGCCAGGCACGTTGAGTGACATCATTCTATAGCCTTAGTGCCATTGCTAAATGAGGAGGGAAACAGATCCAGACCCACAAGCTCATTTTTCCAGGGTTTAATACAAGCTTCTTTTCTAAAATTTTTGAAAGACTGTGCTCTTTAAGCCAAGGACTCAACCTGAACCTGACCTGGCTCTGTGGCTGTTAGCAGTCCCCCGAGATTCCTGTCTTGGGGAACCCTCCTCTTTAAGTACTGAGGACAGTCAACTCTTTCATTGCCATGGTTTGTGACTTTGCATCCTGCTGCAGTTCCTACCCCACCTAGACCCAGCAGTCCTAGGCTTGGGAGAAAACAAGGAAAGGATGCTCTTACCTAAAGTGAAAATAAAATCAGCTCCCCAGTGTACAAGAGCTTACGCAGCAATGTATCTTCTGTAAAGTAAATCACATCCCCGTATGCTTGGTGAGCTGGTTTTGAATATACTGGGTCATCCTGGCAATCTGCCTGTTGTTAAATTGTTAGTTACCCACATTCCTTCTGTCTTTTCCATCATCTTGAGGACAATGTTCCCATCTGGCTAATGGAGAAAAAGTCTCCAAAGGCTCAAAATGTCAATCAAAACAAAAAGAAAACGAGGATTGCAGAACACATTAGCTGTCATTTACATCGGTGCCCCCACAGAGATCTTTTCTGCAATTTTTATTTCTTATTTTGGTTCATTGCTACAATCAAGTGCGCATGGTGATACTGGCCCGGGGCAGAAGGACTAAGTGTGAGGAAGCAGGAATGTTTCTACAGTGTATAGACAAAAGAGGAAGCAGCTTCTTCTCTGTCTCTCTCCTCTTCATTCTCACAGTAATGCCTGAAAGGATGACCTTGAAACTAAAGGACAACGTGGGAGGATACGTGGGGTACACTGATTGCTGGAGCGTTCTATAAAGCGGAGACTCAGGTAAAGGACAATTCACCTACTTTATGCAAGATCCTCCATGATGCCCTATTATATCTTTTTAATTCGATGAATGCTTCCTTACGGTATATGAGGAAACTTGTGTTTTAAAAAGCCTCGGGATACTTTGTTCCACAAAATCTAAACAAGCACTTTCCAATTCTATCTTATGTAATAATAGCTAAATCCTTCTAAGAACAGTCTTTAACTATATAGGATGAATAAACAGCTGGGCTTTGCCTAATGTTTGTGTTAAAGTGAACTTTCCTTCAAGTACCTGAGTCATGGCACAGGATTTTAGAAGACTTGGAGGCTGTATTGTTTAGCCTTCTCGTGAAGAGAAATGAAGCTGAGCCAGATGAAGGCAAATGACTGGCCCAAGGTCACAGCTGGATACTGACTAAGGTGGGACGGAAGTTCAGGTCTTCCACCTCCTGCATCGGTGCTCTATTCCACACACTATGTTCATAATCTAGTCTAAGACTAAACACTGGAGATTAGAGACTGAAGACTCTGTCAGAGAGAGACACATTTTCTAAGGAAAAAATATTCACTTCACTAGCAGAATCTGGGGAGTCCATTCTGAACAGTATAGGAATAATGAATAAGTCCCCTCTGGACATTGAAAGTGAAGTCACATCCACTTTAAAAAATGCAACTCTGAAGCAATAATAATAACACAAGAATGTATAGAGTGCTGACTCTGTGCAAGCACTTTTATGTTTTATGTTCATTCATTCAATCTTCACAACATCCCAATGAGATAGGCATTTTATTATTCTCAATTTACTGATGAAAGAAACTGAGGCCCAGAGCAATCCCCTTTCCCAAAGTCACACCGCTGCTAAATGGTCCAGAAGTCGGCTCCGGAGTCTGTGGTCTTAACCGCTCCACAATATGGCATCTTTTCAAGGCAAAGCATTTACTATCCACAAAGCACATTAAAGCCTCCTGTTCATTGTTACCCATGGAAACAACACACATAAAAAGGAAAGCATTGCCCACGTGACACAGCCTAACAGAACTTAGAAATGGATCTAGAGTCAGGAAGGTAAGAAGCAAGAACACACTGGCAGGGACAAAAGTCAGAGCATCTTCCACCAATTTCTCCCTGGGCCACTTTCTCTTCTGTAAAACAGATGAAAATAACCTTTGGTCTTCCTCACAATTCTAAGACTAAAGAAAATATGTTGAAGAGCTGTTTATGATTTAAATAATCAGAAAAATAGGAATTGCAATGCTATAAGGTGAAAAGCAGTTAACATTATCTACTGCTATAATAAATACCTTTGTACTGCTTAAATTTTAATATAATATTAAAATATTTTATATGTTTATATTTTAATATAAATTTGACTAACTTGTTTAAAATGCATCTACAAGAGTCTGTTTTACGGATATATATGACTACTGTTTTTACAAATGGAAAAATTCTTTTAAAAACAAACTATTAATAATGAGATTATACCCACTTTCATTTTCAGAGTATTACTTCTAAGTGTTTCCTTTTCATTTAGTTTTAAAATTTTCCTCAAGCATTTTAAAAGCATCCCAAAAGCAAAACTGGCATTTTCCCTAATTGCAAGAGAGCAATGAAACGTGCAAAAATAAAAAGTTTGATGCTACTAATGCATACTGTTCTCACCTCCCCTTTGTCCTATAGCAGGTTATGAAACATATTTTAATTAGCCAGAATGTCATCTCATTGGTTCTGAGAGGTGGCATCCAAGCCTCAATGCCAGACTGTGCCAGTTCTGGTGTATAGAAGTCAGTCTCTCTAGAAAACAATGATCAATTGGAGAAAACAGTTTGTACCAGTGCACAAGAACACAGCTATATCATTTCCTGATAACCCAGGAGTCAACACGTACTGGCTGCATGATACAGGCAAAAAAAACAAGAATAGAAAGACCAGAAGTTAAACTATTAACTAATAAAGGAAGAAAAAATGAAAGGCTAAGTTGTGAAAAGTGTATGTTGAAACATTTATGTAACATTTTGTCTTCTATTTCTAAAGAAAGAGGAATAGAGATCATCTTTCTGTTCTATGGTTTAAGGAATCACATACTTTCTTTGGGTCTTCCCAATTAAGTTAGGAGAACCAGAAAAGACCCATTGTAGGCAAAATTGCAGAGAGAGTGAAGTTGATTGTTAACAACCCCAGTCCTAGCATTCCTTTTTTGTGCTGCAATTTCCCATTTTACGTGCAGCACTTTCCCCTAACCATCTAGCAACCTCTCTACTCTGTCACAAACACCCCCAAGCTCCTCCTAACTGGCCAGCTTACACCAGATCTCCCTCCAAACATCATTGTCCTGTGTATCATTTCCTCCAAGATGTATTAGCTACAGTATTCAGATCAGCTAAGCCATTTAAAGGTATTAGTCTGTAGTATATATTTAAGGAGTATTCTAAGAGTGCATTCTTAAGAATATGCTTTAATCCTATTCTCCGCAAACAGAGGTCTTAGGGGAGGAAGAAGAGCGGAGAAGCCAAGCAGAATTCATTTTACTTGGTGGTATATAAATTGAAACACCTCTTGTATACTAAAATAGGTCTGGGATTGTCATGGCATGGAATGCAAAATTAATGTATAATTTGACCACTGAACACTCAACTTGAAAGAAATGTCAAGTTGCTGCCAGCATTTGTACGCTAACAACCCCACGAAGATTTATAGTTTCCCTCTTCTGGTATTAGGAATGCTTCAGGAAAAAAAAAATGTGAAGGACTGCTTTAACCCAAAGGAAAGCGAGGGTAACAGAAAGCGTCTCAGGCAGGCTGATGCTAAAGGGATAACAGGACTAACAGAAGTCCCAACAGCAACAGCCTTTGCAGTTACTTAGCTTCCGAAGGTAGGATTCCATGGCAATTCCAACACATTTAGAAAGTAACACTTGGAGTTATGGAAAACCACAGGGATCATTAGAGAAATTTTGAATCCAAAAATTGGTGATGATTAATGCATATTGAAAAAACAAACACTAAGCATTCCTTACCAAATCCTTCCCACTGCATTGAACTGCAATTCAAGCACATTATCTAGAAATCAGGAAATATCTGATGCAATTTAGATTGCAAACAGGCTGCTGTACCATATCACCACAATTATGATTACTACTAATAAATTTATTACTGACAATAAAATACTATCACAACACTAAACAGCAGCTAACATTTATTGAACATTTAATATACTAAGTATAAACTAATTTGCACACATTATCTCATTACATCATAACCATAAAAGAGGCTAGAATTCTAAATGTAAACTATCTATTCATTATATATTTTACAATCTATCAAAAGACATTTGGGATTTGTGTTATTCCTGTTCTTACCAAGAAACACAGTCCCCCATCCCATTTGAAAATAGCTTTGGCTAACATCTGGCACGGTAACTCACAAAAGACACCCCATGGCTCCTTCACACCCATTTTTCCCATGAACTGCACTATCCCTTGTGATATCAGCGCACTAAAGAGCAGGAGAACATAATAACGAGTGTCCTCATCACGTGTGAAGGAAATGCGTGGGTTGTTTCAGACCATACCACAAATATTTAAAGCAGTTAATTGGGACTCTGGGAATGGAAAGCCACTCACATATACACAACTACACACATAAATAAATGCAGCTCTGTCTCCAGGCCGACTCACACGGGTATCTTTGAGCACACACTCAACAGCAGACTGATTTCCCTGACATTCTTTCTCTGGGAGAGTCACATCCCCATCTAGAATCACCCACGGATTGCACTGCAGTAAAAGTCAGCCACGGACCCCACGGGGGGGTAAACAGCTCTTGATTTGCTCCCGCTACCACTGGTGGACCATGTGGTGGGCTGTGTACCACCGCTGTCTTACTAGTTCAAAGACCATGCTTCGGGAGAATCTCTTTATCATTTAAAGAAGTTAAATGCTTTGCTCCAAAGAGGTAAAAAAAAAAGCTGTTACGATGTTCTCCATTTGAGCATTTGAGAAAACGGCAGATCAAAAATGTTTTGATGTCATGACAGATGTACTTCTCTTGATGTTACACTTCTGGTATGTTGCTGTGTTGGGAATATTGGGTAAAGCTATTCAAAGACGGCCTGAGATTCTTGTGTCTAGGATGAAAGCCTAGCTGTGTAGGAAATGTATACAAGATGTTAACAAGAGTTACAAGGCACAAAGTCATAGCCATCATGTATAAAATACTTTAACTGCACAAAAATAGAAGTTTCTATTGCATTGAGTTACCAATGCTCAGATTTATTATTTTTCAACACCTTGGCAACCGAATATTTCAACTACATTCTACCTGCCATTTTAAAAGTTAAATTTTTACTCCGTGAACAGTCAAGAAATATGGATGAATAGCTATACAGTAGTTCTGGCCTAACAGTCTTGGCTTGATGGAGCTTTGTCTGTTAGTCTTCTGAAACACTAAACTCAAAAAAATGAAACTTTGCTTTTCAAATCTTTAGTATATAATTAAATATAATTTCTATAGGAATAAAAAGTTAATCATGCTCACTTAAGCCATTAGATTTTATAATTTTAAATAAAGCATATCTTTTAAATTAGTTTTGTGACTGATACATTTCAGAACTGGTCATAAACTCCAATTAATTATTTCTGAAAACTATGGAAACAGAACATAAATAAGTCTTTTTAATATCTGAGAATCTAGTTCCCAAGGAAAATAATTTATAAAGTATAGAAGCCATTTTTTAAAAATTTTAAGAATAATTTAATGCCAGGGTCCTCACAAAATTATAAAATGCAACAGATGACATATTTAATAAGCACAACTATACAAAAGGCTCTAAAAAATTTGAAGTCATAATCTGTTAAAATTCAACATAATGAAAATTACATGTGAAAGTTAGATTTAAAAGATATTCTTTTCCCACATTTCTTTCTCATATGACATCCTGCATTGTACAATTATCTTTTCATTAGCTTGACTAACCTGAGAGCTGAAGGAATGAAGGACTTTAGTTACTTAAAATGATAATTAACTGCATCTTAAGCAGAAAACCTTTGTATTGGCCATGTTTTAAAAAAATACTTTTTAATATATAGCAGACCATTTTCATGTCCTTGTATATGCAGAATACTCTACACAAATGAAGTAGTTTAACATTATTTAAACAATGCTCACTAATAATATGATAATAATAAAATTAATAATAATCCAGTAGCAACAGTGCTGACAACAGTTATTGTTACTGGTGGGCGATATCTTCATTATTCAATAAAACCCGCTGCATTGAGATGCACTTGTTGACCAGAGCTTTGAAAAGACGCATGAAAATTTCATGTCTCAAATTCTCACTTAACTGTTCCTATTCTACTTTGTTCTAAGCTATGTATATATGAATTGGAACAACCCATCTCCTCCCTTTGCTTTACAAACAGTGGTGGTCTCCTTTAGGTATCAATGAGGACTTGGGCCTAAATTTTTGCTTTATCCATCTATCCATCAAACAAATTATTTATTAAACACTTACTATATATCAGTCTTTGTCTTTGGTCTGTGATTCTGAACTCTATCAAAACCAAGGCCTTTTAAAACAAATATTTTGTAATGTTTCCTTTATAATCCTAGAATCGAATTCATAAATAATATAACCTATTTATACATTATTAAAAATAAAGTAAATATAATACCCTAGCTATAATATAAAGGACAAATAAAAAATGACCATTTAAAATAAAAATAAAATAGCATGTATTATAATATGTGAATGCTCAGTCAAGCACACCAGAAACAACAGAGCAGGCAAATTCCTGTACTTACTTAATATGAATGCATTTAGATTTAAAAGAGAACTAAGAAGGTCACGCTGGTCCACACACAAAAATATACAGGAAATGATCATGCAAATAGAGATAGGCACAAGTATGAAAACAAATAATGGCAACAGACCAGATTTATTTGCATATAATAAAAGAATGAAGAAAATAACCTTAATTAAGGTAGGGATAACATGCCAAGTACAGACTCCACCATGGAGAAAAAAATCTGATAATCCCACAAGTGAGGAAGCTAGTAAGGTCCATACACATGCCAAAATTGCCAAACCTTCGAAAGTACTTCAAAGTACATTTTTCTTGTGATTGACAATATCAGCTTCTACTTCATGGGACCCAGTGAGATGCCTACCATGGATTGTCAATAATTTCAAATAAAGCATCAAATTAAAACCATTATCTCACTTTCCAGTTTGTTTCAATATTACTGCATAGCAATTATACAGAATGCCCAGAGTGAATAAATTATTCAATACTTTGGAACAATGTCGTTATTTCATTTAGATTTCCCTCTCAATAACTACTTTTTACTCATATATTGAGCTCTTCACAAAATTCTTTGTAAAAAAAATAATAATTAGTATCATATACTAAGGTACTCCAATTTGTATTTTAGAGGGTTTAGGCAGGCAGGACTTAACAGAAGTCTTGCAGGACATAGGGCAATTTTTCATTGTGTCGTGCTGTCCTACACCATGTAGGACCTATAGCATTCCTGGCCCTTCCCCCAAATGCCAGGAGAATCCTCCCAATCGCCTCCAGTTTCCCAGAACACCCCCTAGGGGGCTGTACCGCACCCACTGGGAACGACTGGGCTGGGTTGGAGAGGGGTGGGCACGATAGCGATCACAGACACCACCCCCACCCCCATAGAACCTAAGTCTAGTGAAGGATAAAGGCATATATCAAATAGCCTCAAAAATGAAGTTATGTCTAATCACAAGTTGTGCTAAGTACTTGAGGGAAAGGAACGTATGGCTGTGAACACATGTAGTCTCAGGCATCAGACAAGGCTTCTCTGAGAAAGTGACAACAGAGAACAATTTGAAAAATGAGCTGGCATCTTCTCTTCTTTCTTGGCATCTTCCAATCAGTGAAACATGGTACAAGCACTTTTGATGCTTGCCTTTAGTCTTCGGTCCTCCTATGGTCTTTCAGATACAGATATAGATGGTATGGAAGAGTGTTCTGGAAGAATACTTCCTCTATGGCACAGCACCAAAGTTGCCTAATGCATCCTATTTTTCCTCATATTTTCTCTATTTAGAATTTATTTTGTTTCCTTGAAATGTATAACTGAAAGAAACACTGAAAGTGGAAAGCAACAATAAAGTATCATCTAGTGGCAGGATTGTTTAGTTCTGCTAAATAAGAGTTCTTGGTAATTATTTCAAAGTTTTGAGACATTTGAAGCACTGTTTTCATAACTTTACAGATGAAGAAATATACTCAAGAAAGCTAAAGAATTATATTGCCCAGGTTCACACAGGACAGAAATGTGAAGGAAATAGCAATAATGCCTGCTTCCCAGGCCAGTAGATGC
>RJWJ010006362.1:0-62856 GCA_004363605.1 Indri indri | reverse complement strand
CCCTTTGTGTATGCATATATCCGTCCCCTCCTCCCCCTCGCCCCTCCCCCTTCCCCCTCTCTCCCTACCCGACATCCAATAGATGCTATTTTTATATGTACACTTATGTGATGTTCAGTCACTACCAATTTGATGGTGAGTACATGTGGTGCTTGTTTTTCCATTCTTGGGATACTTCGCTTAGTAGAATGCGTTCCAATTCAAAGTATGCTTGAGAGGATCTTGAATCAAACATTTGTTGCTTTTGTCTGAATGAGGTGATAATAGTATGAACATAGTTCTAGAGCATGTCCAATATGACCTCAACATTTTCCTAGATCGTATCCTTTAGAAATACTTTCTTCTTGGTAGTTTCTTTATCCAGGCACATTGTTTCAGAAACTGCTTCATTTTCTTAAAATGTACTTGAGGAAAGGGGGTGTAGATAGCAACAGAAAGCCCAAATTTTGTATTTTTATTTACAAGATGACCTGGAAAATGAATTCCATTTTTTAATTTAATTTAATTTTTTTTTATTTCAGGGAATTATGAGGGTACAAACATTATGGTTACACTTTATGTCTTTGCCTCACCTAAGCGAGGGTTAGAGGCATGCCCTTCCCCCCTGCAATGCTCCCCGTGTCCTTTAGTTGTGGATTTACTCCCCCATCCCCCTAATCCTTGGAGAGTATTACTGCCAAGTGAGCACCCTAGTGTTGATCAGTTAGTACCAATTTGATGGTGAGTACAAGTGGAGCCCATTCTTCCAATCTTGTGGTACCTCACTTTGGATAATGGGCTTAAGTTTAATCCAGGAAAGTATAAGAGGTGCTAGATCACTGTCATTTCTTATGATTAAGTAATATTCCATTGTATACATACACCAAATTTTAATAATCCACTCATGAATTGACGGGCACTTGGGTTTTTCCACATCCTTGCAATAGTGAATTGTGCTGCCGTAAACATTTGGGTGCAAATGTCTTTATCGTGCTCTTTTGGGTAGATGCCTAATAGTGCTATTGCTAGATTGAATGGTATTTCTATTTTTAGCTTTTTGAGGTATCTCTGTGTTCTTTTCCACAGAGGTTGCACTAATTTGCAGTCCCACCAGCAGTGTAAGAGTGTTCCTGTCTCTCCACATCCTCGCCAGCATTTGTTGTTTTGGGATTTTTTGATAGAGGCCAATCTCACTGGACTTAGGTGATATCTCATTGTGGTTTTGATTTGCATTTCTCTAATGATTAGAGATGTTGAGCATTTTTTAATATGTTTGCTGGCCATTATTCTGTCTTCTTTTGAAAAGTTTCTGTTCATTTCCTTTGCCCATTTGTTGATGGGGTTGTTTGATTTTTTCTTGTTGATTTTTTTGAGTTCTAGATAGATTCTGGTTATCAGCCCTTTATCAGATGTGTAGAGAGCAAATATTTTCTCCCATTCTGTAGGCTGTCTATTCACTCTAATGATAGTTTCCTTGGCCATGCAAAAGCTTTTTAATTTGATCAGATCCCATTTATTTATTTTTGTTGCTGCGGTGATTGCTTTGGGGGTCTTCTTCAAGATTTCTGATAGAATTTAATTTTCTTTAAGTTTTGGCACCATTTTCAATATAAACATGAATCTCCTAAGCAAAAAGATCAGAATACTTTCAAAAAGTGATTGGCAGAATTTTCACCTTCATATTTCCCCTTGGAAAGTGTGTTAGTCTGTTTTGTGTGGCTATAACAGAATACCCAGGCTGGGTAATTTACAAAGAATAGAAATTTATTGCTCACAGTTCTGGAAGCTGGGAAGTCCAAGATCAAGGCACTGGCATTTTATCTGGTGAAAGCCCTGTTGTTACAGCCTCACATGACAGAAGGCAGAAGGGCAAGTTCATAAGTTACTCGAATGCTACAAGAAGCCTCTTTTGTACGGTACTTAATTCCTTTAATTAGGAAGGAGCTTTCATGGCCTAATCACCTCTTAAATGTCCTACTTCTTAATACTATTACATTGGCCCCACCTGAATTTTGGAGGGGATATATTCAAACCATAGCAGAGGCTGTGCGTTATATCTATCAAACCTCTGCTTGTTCACTGCAATGAAGAATTAGCAGAAATTCAACATGTTTTTCAAAGTAACACCTTTTCTGCATTTCTAGAATATATTCCAATGCATTTCTATAAAGAAAAAAAGCAGTAGTAGCATTAAATTATTGGGACATTTATTTTCTCCTTAGTAAATCTTCTTTTTTATGCTGTCTCACCTGGATCACGAATAATGTCCACCAGAGATGATGCCTGATTTTGGGGGGGATTAATTCTGGCTTCCTTATCTACACATCATTCTCTAACTGAAGTCAGATTATAATTCTCTCTTCCCTTTCCAAGTGACATACAATGGTGATAGATAAATTATCAACTCAGTCCCAGGAAAAAGTTCTGGAGTGAAGCCAGGCTACAGTGCCCTCCTACTTTATGTTGTAGAGACCTCAGATAATTTGAACCATCTCTTTCCCTTATCTCTCAGTTCTCAGTTCTCCTTAGGTTCCCACTGCTCCAAAATGAACTTTCTTTTCTTTATCCAATATCTACTAACTAAGGCAGCCTCCGTTATGGAATTTTTATGATTAAATACCATCAATATAAAACTTGATATGGTGCATCTTTGTCCATCAAGGGTCATTTTCTTGTTAATGGAGGCTTATAATTTTAATGCATCTGTAATTAATAGAACTTCAGGCAATCAGACCTTGTGAAGGTTGTCTAGAAAACTTACGAATGCATATAAGGGTAAGGGGGATCTTCACGGTGGTACTTAAATCACATCACACAAACAATCATCTGCTCTTCATCTGTGGAAGGGTATTTGGGCTTTCTCTCTCTTTAATACACCCCAAGAGTATTAATGTTACTTTTGGATAATACTCTTGAAAATTTTCCAACCCTTGTTCTAAGAGGTATTAATATTTTCTCTAACACAGCGCTCTACCAACTCTACCTGTGGTAACCAAAATACACTGTGATACAAAAAAATCTCAGGCTGGACTATACCAAAGATTCATATGTGTCAGGTCAAATACACCTCTCTTCTTAAGATTACCTTCCCTACCTCCCTCCCTCGAAGAAAAAAATAACAGCATTTTAAAAATTTGGTTTTTACAGATCCAATGTGGAATATTTAACATTTCATGCAGTGAAATTTATTGGTAGAATTTCTCATACCAGAATAGCAGAACAGGTTTACTACCAGAATTATTGGTATTTTTTGAAAAATTTCTCATAGATAAACACCTCAACACACATAGTTCTCACAATATAAATATTTTAGGGTACTTCTGAATCCTTGAAAATATTAAATTGCAGTCACTATAGTCCAATATTCTATAGGAAAATATACAACCACATTGATCTGTGAATTTATCGTTCAAAAATCATCAAATGACTATTTTGAAAACAATAGACTTCACTAAAAATACTAGCAGAAGTTTAAAGCAAAACCAAATTTCTGCATCAAAAGTCATGAGTTAAAATAGTATATTAGTCCAGGAAATATTTGCTTGTTTCATTTGATGTAAACTCAGGATATAACTCAATAGGAAATGTAATACACTATTCATTCCCTAGAGTGGTAAAAATGCTATGCATTTCTTAGAATGAGTAATTTATTGATAGCCTTTCTTTTTGTTAAATAAGGATGAGAAAAACATATTTTCATGTTAATTTGTTGACTCCAAGTCCTCAAGTATGCCAAGTATAAAAGTTGGGCATTGAAACTAATTTATATCACCACCACAGAGCCTCATGAATTGGAATTTTCGAAGATTGCTTTGCTTATTTAGGTCTTTGTTTAAGAAGCAATTTCATTGCATTTAGAAAATAGAATTAATTAGGGCAGCCTGTGGAATTTATTTACAACATTTGCTACATAAGAATTTATTCACTTGAAAGATTTCATTCCTTTGTCAAGGATTAACTAAAGAGACCTTATGGCATCTAAATATAGCTCAGAGGGATAATTTAGCACATCTTGAAATTTACTACATAAATGTAAAATGTCTTTTCCTCTGGAACCAGATGAGACTTACATGTACCACTTTTTACACTTGTGCCAGATTCTTCATGGAAAGTGTATTTTGTAAATTTAAAAGTAATTTTCTACTTCCACATTGAATGATTATTGTGATTCTGTTAGGGAAATTTAAAGTTGTTGTTATAAGCTTCAAAGTGACCATTAGAAGACAGAGTGGCTAGATTACAAATTCCTAGAGGGTGGGAAATACATTGTATTCATCTTTTTTTCCCTGGTGTCCCATTTTCTAGAATTAGCAATAAACAACAAAGCAACAAATGTATCTTCTCTTGTTTGGAACAAAGATAGGAATTTGAAAAAAACAATTTTATTTGTTTAAGACTTTTACAAAAATATTTTTAGTGGTAAATTAGTTTAACCTCTTTTATCTAAGTCCACATTGACTGTAACACGGTTTAGATTAGATACGGGGAGAGAGACTGAGAGGGAGAGAAGAATACCAACATTTTGAGGAAGAACCAAAACACAGGCGAATAGAAGAGTTCATGGTCTACCCATCCTAGGATTAGTCCTCTAAAAAGAGTTCATACATTAGTATCTGGGTCATGCTAGAGATAAAATTTTAATTGAATTCTTTTGGCTCCTACTAGGATTCCAAATTGTTTATGTTGAAAATGTCCTACAATGTAGATTGTGCTTTATATTATTAGTTGATCATTATAACCTTTATGAATCCTGTGTTCTTTTTAAAACTATTTTTCTCTTTCCAGAGACATAAAAAGCTTTTAAAATGTTCTGAGTTACTTGGCTTCCATGAGAAATGCAAATAGAGAAAAAACACCTCAAAATTATCACTTCTTTGTAGGATTTAAAGCTAATAGCACAATACATTGGTTTGTCTAAGTACAACGTCCTTCAGATAGACCTTGAACCTCAGGTAATCGCACACCTGCCAGTTCTGTTTCACACCTTTATATTTAAAATCTTCTCCAGCAATAGAGACTGCCAAAGCTACCAGAGCTTTTCTGGCTTATGCTCTTGGTAGCTCCTTTCACTGTAGTCCTGGTGGTGTTTTCTTAACTGTGTCTAGCCAAAAATTCAGTTGGCTCAACGTTTTAAAAATAATTCTGAATTGAAATCTGGATCCTTGTAATATTTTCTACAGAATATACTGGAATTCTATCATGTAAGATATTAATTAATGCTTCTTAAGCTTACTGATTCGACATGCTGTGAAATCTAAACTCATCTTGCAAAAGAGCAGAGATCATAGACATACACTGAGTGATATGTGCAGACTCACTTTAAAATTAAAGGTTTAGAGATAGACTAATTGGGACTTTGTGCAAATTAATATTGATTTTAAATATTCCCAGGAAAAATCTAGCTCATGTGACTTTATTCAGGACATTCATTTTATGAGATATCCCACAGCCATGCTCATTGAGAATCAGAATGACTCAGATATATTATTAGTTTTGGAAGATTTTAAGACAAAAACATCACTTACGTTTGCGTATGTGTCAACTTGGGAAATCACTTACTGCCTTTTAACAGCTTTAATTTGTTTGTAGCAGACAGATGTGGAAAGCAATATTTTAGGCTTAAGCCTCCATTGTCCTTCGGTAGGACAAGGTACTGCATGACTGTGATACTGACAAGAAGCCACGGTGAAATCGACGTACCTCCAGTTTAGGTCGCTAACTCCACAGATGCAGTTTCTTCACCAGCAAATGATGCAGGATCTACAAGGGCTGGGTTTATGACATGGTGTGTTCACTGAGGAAATGTCTGATTCCCTACAGCTGAATGCTCTGCGTACTGCACGGCACCACTCTGAAAAGTCTCAGTCATTACCAGATTAAATTGTGAAAACAATATATTTATTTGGGCTTGAGTTTTGTTAACAGAATGAAATGTCAATGGAGGAATTTAGATATTGATGCAAAAATTCAGCTTAAGTTGGCTATCTAAAATGTGGTTTCTACAGTGTTAAATTCAGAATCTGGCAAAGAAAGATAAGTCTATTTATTACCATTACTATTATTGCTATTATTCCTGATATTAATATTGATATTACTGTTGTAGATATTATTAGTACCTGTTCTGTTACTGTGACCATTGCTGTCTTCATTGCCACTGTCACGTCTTGCCTGGGCTTTCCATCAGAGCCTTTTCACTAATCTCCTTACTTTCACTCTTGCCCCTTCATCGTTCATTATTGCCTTCATCACTTTTTATCGTCCATTCTCCATACTGCAACCAAATCAAGCTTTAAAAAGTATGAATTAGATAATATAACTCTCCTTCTTAAAACCCTCCAATGAATCAAACTCCCCATTGCCTCAAAGTAACATGCAAGCTGCTTATCCTGTTAAATGTAAGCAATCTCGCCCCAGCTGATCCAAGTTCATACCAAACAGTGTAGCTGGGGTGCAGCGGAACACACTGCCCACTGTACGTTGGCCGTGACTGCCCCCAACCTCACTGAACTCATGGGTGCCCCAGAGCCTTCGCACCTGCTGTTCTAACTGCCTGGAGATCTCATGTGCTAGCCTTTGTGTGGAGGTTTCTTCCAGCCACTGTCGCCTCAATTGTTCAGCTGTTACCATCTGAGAGGATGTCTTCCTGAATGCACAGTGCTGCCATAGCATGTCATTTCATCTTTATTTATTGTCATTTCATCATCTTTGTTTATTTCATTTTGGCATTACTTGTAGCTTTTCCTTTTTTTTTAAGTCTTTATTGTCTGCCTCTCTTACTAAGATGTAAACTTTATGAGGTTCATTGTTTGGAATTCAGGATGATGTTATTGGTTTTTTGCATGACAGCTACTTTTTCTTGTCAGTGGTCTAAATATTTTACCAGTGACTAGGCTGGCCAATCCTATCACTTAAAAATTAGAGATGCAGATATAAATAGCACAGAGCATCACCAAAACCCCCTACAGCTGATCATTTAGAGCATCAGAAATGTGTATACCATTTGATGGATTGAATAACACACTGATGTGTGCTATTGTGTCAGGTCTATGATGCTGCAGGCATTTACTAAAAGTTTTGGAAGGTGTTTAACAGCAATTGAGATCCACGAAAAAAGAAAGGTCCCCTTCCCCAACCATTTTTAAAAAAAGCTTGGTTATTCTAAATAGACCTACAGCCTTTTCTCATCAGAAAATTTTGAGCACAATCATAATATAGTCATGAAGCCACCAGTCAATGTGTTTCTTGTCTTCTTAAACTTGGTTAAATTATCATTCGTTTGTGAAAGTTTCCTTGCCTGACAAGAAGTTAGTCACACAGCCTTTTGTGCTTCTGTGCAACTTTGAACAGATTACGTAGTATTCACTGGATTATGGACCTGCCTTTCCCAGTGGACTGATACCTTGGTCTTATCCACCTCTGTATTCCCAACTCTAAGCATGGTGACTTGTGCATAGTAGGTGTTCAATAAATGTGTGTTGGATGAATGAGAGATGAATGTCTAGCAGAAGGATCAAAAGAGAATTGTCATATCAGGAAGCCAAGTGAAGGACTGCTATGTCTGTGATGGAAATTTAAATTCACTCTTGGCAATATCCCTTGGCAAATTTCATAGATGATAAAGAGCTTTAACAGTATAGTTTAGTGGATATTAATGGTTACATTGCCTGGGTTCAAATCCTGGCACTACTGTTAACTAGCTATGTGGCCTTGGGCAAGTTATTTACCCACACTATGCTTCAATTTACCCATCCAAAAATGGTTATAAAATGTATCTACCTGATACTTTATGTTGATTATGGTATTATTATGATTAAATGAATACGTGTAGAGCCCCTAATGACTATTATGTAAGACTGTGTTGTTATTGTTGTTTAGGGTCTCTGCCTATCTGTAATAAAGAGGGATAAACAGACAAATCATGGGCCTGCTTCCCAAAATTCCACGTGCAGGACACACTGGGTTCATGTGGATGAGGAAAGTTAGAACAAAGCCCAGACTTCTGTAAGTTAAAATTTAAATAATCACATGTCCTTTCCCTTGTTTTGCCTGTAATCAAATCTTGCTGTTCCAATACATAATGAAAATCAGTTAAGCAAAACCATCTTCTTCTTATTGGAAAAAATCTACTTATAAATAATTCTAACAATCTGTTATTCAAATGAATTGATTTGCAGTTTGGCAAGGAGATACTTGGGTGGAAACAGTGATTCCGTCTTTTCTAGGCCCCATCATTCCAGGATAGTGAGTTGAGTAGTAGAAGAAGCCCTTGAATTCTTCCAGACTCCCAGGCCACTGTTAAGTACCATCTGGCAGAAGGCCCAGGGCGTGCAGGGACGCCATGGCCAGGATGCACTGTTGTTTAAAGCTTCATGCACATGGTGGCAAGTTTGCTGTTTTGTTCCCCAGTGGGCTGCCTAGCTTTCCCCAAAGCAGAATGATCTGTTTGAAACAACGTTGGATTTAATCAGGACAGCTAGATTTCTTTCCAGACTTAAAAAACATCGCTTTAAACCTTTAGATGTCAAAGTTTTTCCATTTATCCTTGGCCCAATATTTTATTAAGTGGAATTTATAAATCGATACATTTTTATTGTGTACATTATAAGCATGATACTTCACTAAATACCATGGACATAAATTCTGACTTCACAGAGGAGCGATGGAAGTGGCTGGGCAGAACCGCTGTGCTTCCTTCTTCACTTGATCATAGAGGACACATATTTAATACCTGAAAAAGTGTAACAAGATGACCGCTGCACAGTGCGTCTTGGCTAAACATGACCACAAACCACGTTACACCGTCTAGAGTCCGTAAGAGAGAGAATGTTCTAAGAGAGGGCCACTGAGTATCTTGTGCAAAGCTGATATCGCAAATTACTGTTATGGTATTTTCATTGGGTATTTTCATGAAGGAGATCTTGGGGGACAGTAGAAAAATATTTACTCTTTCCCAAGGGATGAAGCTAGTAAGCTGATATTCAATCCAACGCTACAAACATATATCAAGCACCTAGTATGTGCCCAGTGCTGTTAAGGTACAGAGATGAGTAAGATAGAAATTCATCCTCTTTCTAAAGGAACTTACAGGGAAGAGGATCTAACTAAATATAAATATGCTAGGAAGTGTACTGAGTTCAATGCAAATGTGCCCTTTGTTTAGCTCTTCACTTTCCATTCAGCCCTATGGAATAATGAACAATTGGCTACCTTTCTCTCCCTGTATGTGTATCTAAAAGTCATTGTGGACATACATACCAATATGTGAACACAAAGGCCCAAAGTAAAATTATAACATTCTACAAAACAAGCTATACTTTATTATTTTATAGGGATTAAAGTATAATGTATTTGCCCTTTAGGCAATTGCAATGTGAAAGTGATTTGTAATCATGAATTCCTTTACCTCTCACCAAGAACTAGACAAATATGAGAGAGAAATAAGCATAAAGGTTTCTGAATCCATTTTATTCACTTGACAGTTACCTTTGAGATCAACTGATTCTAAAATATGCACAAATTAGTAGAAAAAATGATTAGTATTCCCATTAATTAGAAACCTATTTACAATTTAATTGAACTAACTCTCTTGCTTTTAATAAACTCAGATCTGTTCATAAATAGCAAAGAATTTGTGCAGGTCCCCTTAGTTGGGAGCGAAATTGTGTCAGCAATTTCATTCTTCAATTATCATCAAGGTGTAGGTTCTCACTTAAGCCGTCAAATGCTTAACTTTCACAATAGACATATACTGGATCTTTTCTCATAAAACTCTGCAGGTTCTGGGCTATTGGCTTCTGATCCATCTTTAGCTATGACATGTGCCCATGCTGTGAGCCCACTAGGGGTAGACATTCCCCTTGTGTTGTGAGTAACTTTGAGGGTCTCTCTGCTACTCAGAGATATTAACTTCCTCCCTCCTTCTCTTCTGCACTGAAATGCGTGTTCATCCTGGCATTAAAAACAAACCAAAAAAAGCCATGGAAAACTCTTTAAAACACTAAATGAGCAAGTGCCTTTTATAATTAAAACCACCAGCAAAGAAAATCTTCAGTTCCTCCCCAAAGTGGAACTGAATTCTCCAGAGATTTCATTCAATTTTATTTTACACTTAAGTGAATCTGCCTCCTAAATTTGCCCATTTCTTAATAGTGGCCTTACTTTGAATTCCCAAGGATGTCAAAAAAATTTTAGTGCATTCATTGGCCGTGGTCCAAGAATGCATTTAGTTAGGACAAGTTCAAAGCAAGTTTTATTAAATTTTGATCACTTCTGGCAGGAATCTCTTAAATTACAAAATAAGGGGCGTTTAGGAAGTTCTGTAATCCTGTGGATTAATTGAATTTGTGATCTGGAGCAACAGTGAATTGCAAAACAGAGCCCCAAGTGTAACTTAACTATGTAGGCTTTTGCTGGTAGAGATACAGGGAATGCCTGTTACAGTCGTACAGATGTGCTGTGAAACAACGCTCTTCGTCTTCACTGTTGGCTTCTTTGCATGCTGTAAAATTAGTGTTCTTCAACATCTCCTCCACTTGCGGCCCAACTGAATGCCTTATTAACGTATATTAAGAAGGAAATTTATAAAAGTAAAGCTGGTTTCTAGTGAAAATGGCAGTGTTGAGGACTATTCGTCATTTAACAAATTTATGAACCATTACTTTTTGTCGAGCATTTGTGTTAAGCATGAGTAAGACATTTACCCTGTCCTCATGGATCTTACAGTTTGGGGTTGTGTTTTGGTGGGGGAGAGTGGACAAATATCTGCTGCAAAGTGAAAAACAAAAATGATCGAATTATGACAGTACTGAATAGGCTTCTGGGTACAAAATGATACGAGAATTTACCTGGGAGAGTGGAAGGACTCAGGGAAGCATGAGGACAGAATATTTCATCTGACCTTGGAATGTGAGTTTCCTGGTTAACAAGATGGGGAGGAGATTACAGGCAGAAGAATCAACAGAAGCAGAGGTATGGAATTATGAAAATTAGTGGAATATTCAGGGAGAGTTTGTTAGTCCCATGTGGCTGGAATGCAGGGTGCATGCTAGCTGAAGAAAGTACCCATCAAGAAGGTTAATAAAATGAGGTATATGTACACCATGAAGTACTACTCAGCTATTAAAAAAGATGAATTAATACCTTTCTCCTAAATGAAGTATCTGAAGAATAGAAAAACAAATACCATGGTACTCGCTATTAAATTGGAACTAACCAATGAGCACACATGTGCACAGAGGGAAGTAAACTCAGCAGAAATCGAGGAGAGGGAAGGGAGGTGGAAGGGAGGGACAGAAACCTACCGAATGGGTACAATGAACACTATCTGGGTGATGGGCACACCTATAGCCATGACTCAAGCATTACAAGTGTGATCCATGTAACCTAAAACATTTGTACCCCCTTAATATTTTGAAATGAATAGTAAAAAAGGTTTAGTGGTATACCATGCTCCATAGTTTGAGCTCCATCCTGCCAGTACCAGGGAGCCATCAAAGGTTTAAAAGAGAAATGACATGATATGATTAAAATGTGAGAATGAGCCCATTATCCAAAATGAGGTACCACAAGATCGGAAGAATGGGCTCCACTTGTACTCACCATTAAATTGGTACTAATTGTTGAACACTAGGATGATCACATGGCAGTGATGCTCTCCAGGGATTAGGGGGATGGGGGGGTAAACCCACAACTAAAGGACACGGGGAGCATTGTAGAGGGGAAGGGCATGCCTCTAACCCTCACTTAGGTGAGGCAAAGACATAAAATGTAACCACAATGTTTGTACCCTCATAATACCCTGAAATAAAAAAAAAAAATGTGAGAATGATGAATGGAGCCACCATAGAGAAAAAAATGGATAATTTGATAGCTAGAGTTAGAGTGTCTAGAGCAACTGGTAGGCATTTGGGCTGTTCTCCTTTCATGGCTCTTAGCAATACTGCTGCTATAAATATTTGCATGCAAGTCTTTGTGTCCAGGTATGTTTCCATTATTCTTGGTGTAGATACCCAGGGGTAGAGATGTCGGGTTGTATGATAAACATATATATGTGTGTGTGTGTATATATATATATATATATATATATTTAACTGTTTGAGAAAGTTCCAAACTGCTTTCCTTCTTTCTACTAACATTTTTTTTTGGAATGCCTGGACATTCCAATATATCTGATATATTAAGCTATGATTTGTATTCCATTCCTACAACTGTGGCTCCTTTTCAAACAAACTCTTTCTTCCCATCCTCTTAGTCTCCTCATTCTGGGAATGCTGGCAGCTTGCCTTAGACCTTGTTTATAAAAGTGAATTGAGTTGGAGGCATTTTTCACCGACAAAGGCTATTACATAATTACTCATTTCTGCATCTTTTAAGAAAGTATGAGTTTTGAAACAGTGGTTAAGAGGAAGCATCTTATACTTCAAGTAAAATGACCTTGCTTTGAAACTTGGGGACAAAAGATGAGGCGTTTAGAGTAGAGATTAAAAAAAGAGATCGCAACATAAAAAGCTTTAGACTGAAGTTTTCAAAGTAAATATAAATCTACACCAAGCTCTGATGTGGCAAACAGGTTCTATTATGTATTTGTTGTACCAGGAAAAAAAAATAGGCTATTCTTGACTTTTTAAAAAGTTAGTGGATGGGTTAATTTATTTATCCAAAAAGTAGTTATAGACCTAATGGAATACAGGGGTCATGTCTTAGCCTTCTGGTCAGAATTTAAAAGTTGAGGATCTTTGTAATAATCTGTTGAAAGCACTAAAGAACCGATGTTTTCCATTTCTGACATCTCTCTTCCTTTAAAAGATGAAGTCAAAATGACAAAACAATAGAACTGCAATTTACGATATTAATATAATCCTAAGGCTTTAAAGTATTGTTAAAACCTATTTATTCTAAGCCTACATATGATAAACCAAGGAAAGAATAAAGCCAAATATCTAGTTCAAAGAAATCCAGCCTGCTGACTGTTTTTGTATAGCCCACAGGGAAGAGTGGTATTTCACATTTTTTTAATGATTGAAAAAAATCAAAAGGAGAATAATATTTTGTGACACATGAAAATAATATGAAATTTAAATTTCAGTATCCTCAAAGAAAACGTTATTGGGACATAGCCACACTCATTCCTATGCATATCGTCTATGGCTGTATTCATGCTACAGTGCCATAGTGGAACAGTTTCAACAGAGATTGCCTGGTCTGCACAGCTTGAAATATTTCTGAGCTGGTCCTTTACAGTAAACTTTTGCGGACACCTGATGTACATATCTAACCTTAATATTCACTCTGGTCTATTTATCTGATTAAAAATAAATATGTAATTCTTGGGGGTTTGATTTCTTGGTTTGTTTTTGCCTTCATCATTGCTTTTGTTCTTCACCTCCCAGAATGCATGCCTGTAAGCTTTAAATGTTTCATCAATCCTTCCTGTGAAGTGTTATAATATGTATACACACACACACACACACACACACACACACACTAAAGCCGGCTGTGATCATTCTTAGCACATTGTAAAATCCCCACATTATAAGGGATCATTTTAAATGATTAAAATGCAAATCATTTTAATACTAAAATAGGGTTTTGCTCCTAGCCATTTTCCTTTCAGAAAAATCTTCTGCTAGTAATTACCACTAACCTCATGTACATTTATGTTTTTTTCCAACGGACTCCTAAAGTTTTATTTTGAAACTGTCTTTCTTCTAAAAGGAGCGTTTATTGGGGAATGCTAGTCTCAAGCCATGCACTTCCTTGATGAGTTTAGCAATCTAATACATTTGGGGAGCAATGCAGCCTGTTCTCAATGCATAATGCACACTTGTGTACTGAAAGCTCTGAGGATTCTTGTGGTAAAGAAATTATTACTTCAAGTTGTTTGACTCAGTATTTTCCCTGGGAGACTTTTTTTTCCCCACATAATACTTATCAGTAACAGAGTCAAAGAAACACTAACAGTGCACTGAATCTTTAAATCTTATTTATTTATCAGGAGAACTAAATGAGAAACCAGACATTACACAGAATCTCCTGTATAAGAAACATGAAACCAGTTCTGTTCAGGCTGAAGGGTGGGGTGGGGGTTGAGCCCCACTTCTCTGTCTCCCCAGCTAAGCTCTCCTTCCCCAATCTCCTGGGGCCTTGTGGAATCCATGGTAATTAAGAATCCATGATTTACAAAAGTGAGTTTATAAAATGGGCTTTCAAGATATATTCTGCACAAAGGGTGATATGGGTTAAATTGTGTCTCCCAAAAAGATATGTTGAAATCCTGACCTCCAGTACCTCAGAATGAGACTTCATTTGGAAATAGGGTCATTGCAGATGTCATTAGTTAGGTAAAGATGAGGTCACGCTGAAGTGGGATGAGCCCTTAATCCAGGATAACTGGTGTCCTTATAAAAAGGGTAAATTTGAACACAGAGACACACAGGGAGAATGCCGTCTAAGGTGAGGACGGAGGTCAAGATCAGCCTTGTATTATACAAGACAAGACATGCCAAAGATTGCCAGCACACAACCGGAAGCCAGAAGAAAGGCATAGAATAGACTCTGTCTCACAGCCTTAAGAAGAAACTATCCCTCCCATCACCTTGGCTGTGGACTAATAGCCTCCCAAACCATGAGACAATAAAGTTACATTATTTTAAGCCGCCCAATTTGTGGTATGTTGTTAAGGTAGCCCTAGGAGACTAATACACAGGGCATGTGAAACTTTCAACCAGCATTACAGTGTTTGCACAGGTCCCATGCACAACGGTGCTACTCTTCCTGTTAAAAAGGAACAAGTATATAAGAGAACAGTAGCAATGAAAAGAAGGGGTTTCAAAGGGTTCTACCGTCTGGAATAGAAGGGAAAAGTAGGAGGTCAGTGAACCTTCTACATACCATTTAAAAAGAATTAAGGCTTAGAAATCAGGGTTCATGTCTGTGAGATTCCTGTAAGGTTTTGGGAAACCGTGACTAGCTTGAGTTTACTGTTATTTTTTCCCATCTGTTTGAGTTCTCATCATAAATGGAAGCAACACTCTTCAAAGAGGTCTGCACAGAATAAATTGTTGCCCCCAAAATTAATATGCTCAAACCCTAACTGTTGTTGGAGATAGGGCTTGTGAGGAGGTGATAAAGGTTAAAATGAGGTCACGAGGGTGGAGCCCTAATCCAATTGGGATGGTGCCCTTGTCAGAAGAGGGAGAGACCCCAGAGTGTGTTCTCTCTAGCTCTCTCTCTGCCATGCGAGGGCACAGCAAGATGATGGCCATCTATAAGCCAGGAAGAGAGCCCTCACCAGAAACTAAATTGGTTACCATGTTGATCTGGACTTTCCATGAACTTTCCAGCCTCCAGAACTGTGAGGCTGGAGACTGCTGTTTCAGCCATCCCGTCTGGGGTATTTTGTGACAGCAGTCAGAGCAGGCTAAGACAGGTCCATGTGCTAACTACATACAGAGAGCAACAATATCCAATTCTTGGGCAACCATATCCTACTCTTGAAGCAGTTTGATAGGAAGGAGACCCTCTTACAAAGAAACAGAAGTGGGCTGAAACCCTGGACTCTCTTGGAAGTAAGGAAGGCTAGCAGAGGGAGTCAGTCAGTCTAGGACCAAGAAATGCCCTACAGGATTTATGCTAGGGATTCCCTAAAGCAGGGGTTGGCAAACTTTTTCTGTAAAGAACCAGCTCTGCTAGGAAGTATTTTAGGCTTTGTGCGCTGCACGGTCTCTGTCACAATTTCTCAATTCCGCCATTATAATGTGAAAGCAGCCATAGACAAAATAGAAATGAATGAGTGTGGCTATATTCCAATAAAGCTTCATTGATGGACACTGACATTTAAATTTCATATAATTTTCATGTACCGTGAAATAGCCTTCCTTTAATTTTTGTAAACTGTTCAATAATGTAAAACCATTTTTAGTTCGTGGGTCAGACAAAAAGAGGCAGAAGGCTGGATTTGGCCTGTGGGCAGTAGTTTGCAGCCCCTGCCATGGAGAGTTCCCCTCTCTCTCTATTGGCAGGTGCTTTTCGCCTCTCCCTCAAATTTTGCCAAGCTTATTGCTGTTCTTTGTGTGCCAAGAATATTTGGCAGATGTTACAGAGCAAATAAGATGGGCTGAAATACCTGGTATTGTTTCGTTTCGGATTGTTTTGAATTTTTTGTTTCCTTTTGGTCCAATTGATTTGATATTAAATGTTAAACAAGTAAAGAAGTCTCTCTCCCTCCACTCCCCCCACTCTCCGTTCCATCTTTAATGTAAAGCTCCTCTCCTTGGTTATATATTTTCACTCCTAAAATCATTTTTCAGAATTGGTTTCCACATTGGAGAGTTAAGATTTAAGAAATATAATTTTGCTTTACGGAAATGCAGGCACACATTCACTTCCTAATATTTACATAGAAATGACAAGCTTATTCCTTAAAAAACAAGCAATGAGTGTTAGCAATTATGATGCAGAATGGAAATGTGGCATCAATTTGCTAATTACTCTTTCCCACTCTCACATCCGCCAGAATTCAGTTTCTAGCTGTGGCATATGAATAATTAAAAGGATTGAAGTTTAATCATTTACATTGTGTCTGGATGGGCTAAGACTTCTCCATTCACTCAAGGTCCTCACAAGTAAATAGTTTCAGGGACTGCTGTTAAAATCTTGAGATTTGTACAACTGGAGATATTGTAGGTTTACTGGGGTTTTCAAGATATGTAATGAAACCTCATAATAATTTTAAAATCACAGGGGGTTGCATTTATGCTTATATGTTGCTGAATATCTCAATTTTTACCGTGGAAAATGGGACAACAAAAGGGAGAATTATAGGGTATATTTTAGAATATATCATAGAAATATTTAGAGATATTGTTTTGGCCATGAGAACTACTTTTGTGATTCAATAGCACATACTTTTAATAAGAGAATTTAGGAAAATTTAACATTCTTTTCTTTTTCTAAGTATTGATCAGGTTAATATAAATAGGATATTTTATCTTGATTGACTTCAAAGACCTAAGTAAACTCTTGGTTCTTTCTTGGAAGTTGATCTCACAAGTAGTCAATGCTGATTAATGCAAACCAAACTCAGCCTTTATAGAGCAATTTGAACTATTCTTAAGAGTACCAACACCAACAACCATCTGTACCTTCCACTGCAGGGCAATTTTCCACTGACTTCTATTCTTGCTTTTTGGATAACGGTCTAGCATTTCACTCAGTGTTTGAAAACTTTTCAATACCTAAATTATTGATATTTTTTGTGAATGTTTTGCTCAAAATGAAAATTTTAAACTGCAACAAGTTATATTCTTGCTGCTCTCTGTAGTCCAGCAGCATCATTTTCACTATTAGTCAGTGGTCAGTTCCGGCTACAGTGAATGTCAATTATTGGTCAGGCAGCCATGCCAGATAATAATAATTGGCTTAAATGCCAACGGTGTTCTATCTGCCCTGTTCATTGGAAAAACATGTGAATAAAGTTAATTCGCTTTTACGGATCTCTTCACTCTTCCTTTGTCGGCCTAGAGATGGAATAACACAGTTGAAATAATCCTGTCCCCTCCCTATTTTGTCATCTGTCTTCCCTTTTGCTCGATCTGTTTGGGGGTGGGGAACCTGGGGCCTTGGGGCCACATGTGGCCTTGTGGATCCTTGACTGCAGCCTTTTGACTGAATCCAAATTTTACAGAACAAAAGAAGACAGAATAATGGTCAGCAAACATATAAAAAAGTGCTCAACATCTCTAATCATCAGGGAAATGCAAATCAAAACCACAGTGAGATATCACCTAACTCCAGTAAGAATGGCTTTTATCCAAAAGTCCCAAAACAACAAATGCTGGCATGGATGCAAAGAGGTAGGAACACTCTTATACTGCTGGTGGGACTGCAAATTATTACAACCCCTGTGGAAAGTAATTTGGAGATATCTCAAAGAACTAAAAATAGAAATACCATTTGATTTAGCAATCCTGCTACTAGGCATCCACCCAAAGGAAAAACAGATATTTTATAATAAAGACATCTGTATAATAAAGACATGTTTATGGCAGCATAATTCACAATTGCAAAGATGTAGAAACAACCCAAGTGCCCATCAATACAAGAGTGGATTAATAAAATGTGGTATATGTATACCGTGGAATACTACTCAGCCATAAAAAGCAATAGTGAACTAGCACCTCTTATGCTATTCTGGGTGGAGCTGGAGCCCATCCTTCGAAGTTAAGTATCCCAAGAATGGAAAAACAAGCACCACATGTACTCGCCATCAAATTGGTACTAACTGATCAACACTAAGGTGCTCACATGGAAGTAATGTTCATCGGGTGCTAAGCGGGTGGGAGGGGTGTTGTGGGGATGGGTAAACTCACAACTAATGGGTGCGGAGCGTGCTGTATAGGGGATGGGCACGCTTGTAGCCCTGGCTTGGGTGAGGCAAAGGCATTATATGTAACCAAAATGTTTGTACCCCCATAATATTCTGAAATTTAAAAAAATAAATAAAAACAAACAAACAAAAAAAACTTTGTTAAATGCAGACCACTATGTAGATAGAAACCAACAAAGGCTTAAAATGAGAAGTATATTAATGATATTAAAATGAGTTATAATAAATCTTAAAAAGAACAAATCCTTTTATTAAAGGGGTGCAGCAGAGAAAGACAAAGCTTTTCTTGCCTCCTTTGGTGCTTAAAAAAGAACAATCTTGAAATCAGAAAGCCACAGGTTCCCCACCTTTTGAAAAAATAAAAAAGCCTGAAATATATCAATCAACCCTATGTTCTTTTATACTGATTTTTTAAAAGGGTAGTGAAGATCTGTTGAAAGGTATTAAAAAGACCAACTGGTTTTATATGACATTCAGAAACACCTTCAAGTTCATTCTCATGTTGAACAGTATCTGATTCATAGAGTTTCTGTGATTACATGATCCATTACAAGAACATTTATAGAATCACACTAGAAAGTGCCAAACTTCCCACTGGTAAAGAATTAACCAATTGGTGTACAATATCTATTATGAGATATATTGTAGATATCTCACATTTATCTCTCTATCTCTTGTGCCAAAAATCACTTTAGGAGATAATGATCAATTTGACTTAATGGGACACACCATCAAAGATCTCAATATATTCTTTAATTTTGGTATGTTATCTTGGCTATCACCTTGTTGTAAAGTGATAATCACTGACATTTAAATTGTCATATCTTTAATAGTCTTAAATGATTTATTTAAATATGACTGGGAATTATAGTGAGAAATAATTTTTATGAAAGATTAAACATAATTATTTTTACATTAAACACATTTCCTTATTTAAAAAAGGTAAAATATGTAAGAGATGTATTATTTATTCCAGTAATTAGGTCTACAATTAGTCCTGCATGTTAGATTTTTTTTTTAAAGTGTCTTAATCCTTTTGTTTGAGAAAAAAGAATTTTTGTAGAAACTGGCTATTTGTTCTACAAAATTTCAAAGAAAACAGTTCTCATCCATAATCATAGTTTCCAGGTGTTATAGATTGTGCTAAAGAGTTAGATTTAAAACATCAACACTTTATTTTACACTGGAAGCTACTTCTTCAGTCTCCTTTTTAGCTTCTGGACCCAAATCAACTGCTGCAAAAGAGAACATCCCATGAGAGCTGTCTGAGGTAGCCTTGGGTTCATGAATCAGTCCTCGAGGTAAGTTAGAGAAACTGGCATGTTATAAGGCATTTTTCTTCTGCAAAGTGTTTGGCAAACCTATATATTTTCTTTACTTGGTAAGCTTTCTCTTTACCCAAGCCATCTAATATTCCTCATCTTAAGCTCCATTTTCCTCTGGGATTCCTGAAGAGTGCCCTTGGAATGGGAGCAGAGACTTCATTTGCTTGTTTTCTTCCCCTGAAGCGACTCTTTCAAACTTTCATTTGTACTGAAATCACAGTGTGCCAACACAGGGATTATGTCATTTCTCATGCAAACTACCAGTAGACAGTTCAATTTGTTCATTCTGATGACAGTCTTAGGCGGGAGGCACTTATTAATCTGTGTGAATGAATCACTTTTACCACTACATAAAATGTAAATTTGAGAAGAATGAGTAATTTACTTCTTCTTGAGCTGATGTCTTTCTGACTACATAGTATATACTTCAAAATGTATCAGCATATGTTTTTAGGAAAGTACAGCATGAGTATAGCTTTCACTTTGTCTGTGTCCTCCAATAACCCCTAATGTGTTCTAACACTTCACATAGTATTGCATATAATTTTATTCAAAAAGTATTTGGCCAACAAATTTGGCATGGATGCTATTCCATCTCTTTTATCCTGCCCACACCCCCCAGCTCTGTTCTTCCCCAGCTGCTCTACCCCACGAGGTGAAAGAAGCACTCCTAGGCATGGGCATGCTGAAAACCCAAGCAAGGTCAGAGCAGAGCATGTTAAATTCATTTTGGGCTGAATGAGAAGCTGATTTTTTGAAGTTTTGAGAGTAAAAATAGTACTTATGTTCACAGAAGCAATTTTTCTTTTTCCTCTTTTAACACTCAATCTTTGAAATGAGATTACTAACACTTGCACTGCTATATGTGGCACTGAATTGGAAGACGGTGCTGATGATGAAGATGATGGAGGAGGATGAGAAGCAGGAGGAAGGATGATGATAGGCAATACTCCTGTAAAGCCCATCATACTTTGCCAGGCACTGTCCAAAGTACTATGCGTATATTAACTCATTTAATCCTCACAACAACCCTAAGAAGTAGATACAACTATAATCACCATTTTACAGATGAGGAAACTGAGACACAGAGAGGTCAAGTAACATGCACAAGGTCACCCAGCCAGTCAATAGCAGAGCTGGAATTTCAATACAGACAATCTGTCTCCAGGGCTAGTCTGTTTTTCTAATGTCATTATTTGGCTTTACTCATCTCTTATTGGGCCTTCAAGACATATTTTTGGCTGATTAAGTGAGCAAATAAAAGTTTAAAATATACTGGAGTGTATGTCTATTGTGTTATGGTGCAAAATTAAGCACAATGGATTTGACTACAATTTACTGAGAACTGTTGAAAGAAAAAGGGGAGCAAAAATAATATTGAATATGTGTTCTGAGCCAGGCACAATGGTCCTCTGGTGGGGATATTTTCCAGATTTGCAGATAAGGGAGACCATGCACAAAAAGGCTAATAAATATACCTAAGGTGACATTACAAGTGATGAAGGTGACATTCTAAACAGATCTGTCCTTCTCCAAGGCTTCTCTGTTTTTCTGGAGCTAGATCTTCTTCTTAAGAGTGTATCAGTCATTATAAACAGAGAAGCAGAACCAGTTATGTGTTTGGTCTCCTGGCCAAACCAAATGCTTCTGGGGGCCAACTGTAGGCCACCAGTTTTCAGCCTGGCTTTAAGCAGTTGATTTCGTTTTCTTACAGTCAATGCAGTGGGCATGCTATAGTATTACGTGCCAATATGGGGGCTTCTCTTTTACTTAAAGCAATGCACTATGCAATATTTATAATGTTCTTGTTTAGAAGATTTTCAAATATCTACTATGTTCAGACATCATTTTAAGCTATTTATGTCAATTTTTTCATTTAATCCTTCCAACACCTTTATAAGGTAAGCTGTACCATTAGGTTCATCTTACTGATGAGGAGACAAAGGGATAAGGGGTAAGGGGTATTGTAAATGGCAGAGTTGACATTCAAACCTGAGCTCCATAGGCTGAGCTCTTAAAAATTATGGCTCACTAAAATGTTATAATTAAAAAAACTGAAGTTTACACCCAATCCTGTATTGTCCAACTGAGTACCTGGGCCAATTAATCTTTCACATGAGGTTTGTACCTGCTGCTTCTCTCTCTCCAATTCTGCCTATAAAATCCATGCCAGAGAACCTCATAACAAATTCCTATTAAAGCACTTGTAATTAAGTCCTCTTGTAAGGCATACAGACACCTAACTTAAGGTGTACAGAAAGACCTAACTTGTAACCTGTTCTGCTTTATAGCAAACAGTGTCATGTGGTTCCACCTATGTGCAATGACTCGGAATCCTGTTCATGTCTTAGTTTTCTTTGGAAATAAGCAGAAGTCCTGCAAGTATTGCCAAATAAGACTTAAAGGAAAGAAAAAGAAGTTCTCTCTTATTAGATCTGAATTTACATTAGCAGGAATTTAACTGCCAGGTGTCAATTAGGAAACTAAACATTGGTGGGTGATTGAGCGTGGAGGTGAGGGAGGGGGACAGCAGCAGGTCAGGTAAATACACAGGAAGGAAAAAGACATGTGGCCAAATACACAGGACATGATGTTAACAGAAAATGTAGACTGTAAGACTCCATGGTGTCAGGGGACAGTTGCAAATACTGAATATGCACGTGGACAAGGACCAGAAGACGATACAAATAAAGAAAAATATGCATTTGGGGGTGTGAATATGAGTGTTTTTTTGTTTTCTGTTACTTCAATAATATCTGAAATAAATATTAAAGAAGAAAAACAAACACTTAAGACCAAGAATCTGGGAAATCAAATAAATATAAGTATAGCAAATAAGTGCAAAATACTATACACATATAAAACAATATGCTTTAAAGTGATAATACCTCTTTTAAATTGTTTCTTTATAGTTAAGTTGGGGGAATGAGAGATAAGATGTCACTATTTCTTAGTGTGGTATATATGGCATGATCCTTAATGACTTATCTACTTAGAAATTGGTTCAGGGTGACTATTCTTGGAGTTGTTTTGTTGTATATATTTTGGTAACATCTGATCCCTTTCTCGTGTCTAGCTGAGTTCTTTGATCTAATGGAAAGTTATTTTTATTCCAAATAACTTTTGCATACTCTCAATTATAAAGTATGCTTTTAATATTGTAGGGGAACTGGTTATATATAGACAGAAAATGTTGTCTAATGTATGTGTATAAGTTAAAGTAAAGTTTGCTGCTGTGGAAGATAAATCCAGAGATTTAACACAGTAAGAATTTATCTCTTATTCCATTCAGAGTTCAGTGAGAATGTGCCTGGCTGGGCAGCTCTTCTCCAGGCAGTAATTCAGGGAGCCAGGCTCTTTCCATCCCTGGTTTCACCATCATTGGTTTATGATGCCCAGGCTCTACTTGGGGTCCATATTCAGTTTAGCTAGACAGATCACTGGTGGGAAGATTCATGAATCAACTGGACCCAGAGTAGAATATGTTCTTTTGCCCAATTCTGTTGGTTAGAATCCAGCAACAAGGCCAAACCTAACTTCAAGGGAGGTTAGGGAACATAGCATAGCTATGTATCACGGAAGAAGAAGAAACAGGGTTTAGTGAGCATAGTTTCTGTCACAATCAATCTTCTTGGTCACCATATACCTATTTCACTCTTCTTTCCACGCATGAACATTCTCACTTCTTCCCAAGGGAAAGGCTAAAGTATTAGGAAGAGCCAACAAGCACCGAATAAAAATTCCAGTGATCTGTGCTGTAAATTGTATTTTCTAAATTAGTCGAAACAAAGAAAGGGGAGCCTGATTCAAGCTACCTATCTATCATGGCAAAAAATTACAAAAATTGTAAATAATGTCATGCCTCTCAACAATATGAAACAATTTCAACATCACCTGTACTTATAAAGGGATTATTTTTAAAAATTTTTGTATTTATTTATTTTAACTTTACCTAAATTTAGTGGTTTGCATATACACCGAGTGCTCATTAGTTGGTGTTTTAATGCTGAAAATGTGAGAAACACAGAACCGTAAAATAAGGAAACTGAAAAAAAAGAAAGAAAATTGAACTCCACTTAGAACAATTGACTTCTCAATATTAAACTACTTATTAGTAGCATACATTCCATACTCTACTCTTTCTTTCTGCATTTTAGATTTCTTACTTGGGTTAGCCCAAGGAGGGCAACATCATCCATGACTCAGGGAACACAAGAGAATAAAAAAGAAGTTTGGAGAATAAAAAAGACAATTTTGTATTTTTTGGACTTACAGAGTTGGAGGTGATGGTGAGATGTTTTGTGAACAGATTTAATAGATCACTTAAATTTCAACTTGAGAGATTAATAGAAAGTTAATGATTGTAGATATAAAGGGAATAACAATCAAAAGAGTGTCATTTGGATTTAATCAGGGAAATAGATGTTTTAGGAAGCACTGGTAGAGGAAGAGGAGGATGAAAAATGAGGGGGAGATTTGGGAATTTGAATCCATTCATTAAAGAAACTAGAGAGAGTTTGAATGAATAGGAAAGAGTAACGTCATGAGAATTACAAAAAGAGGATCGGCAACAGCATCAACTATTAAGTGGAGTCCAAGAAGGGCACTATTTTTCAGATATTTTCAAGAGAATCAAGGAGGTGGAAGACTTTAAAACAGATTGAGAAACAGAGCAATGAGTGAAGGAAAGTGATGGTCACATGAGAAATGAGAGAGGAAAATGATTCTACATCGTTATAGTAAAAATGGGATGGAGGGAGGACTTTGGGGAATGGAGCAGATTCGTGATAAAATTCAAAATAATTTTCTCTTACCTTTGGGGAGATGTCTCTAGTGCCATAAATGGTTTTTACATAGCCATTAATATTATCTCCTTAAAGGTAATTTAAAGTTAAAGTTACATACACACACACAATTCATTTTCCCCCATATTACTGAGATATAATTGACAAAATTATATATATTTAAGGGGCACAACGTGATGTTTTGATATATATTGTGAAATTACCACAATCTAATTAACATATCCATCTAAAACGACCAGAAGAAAATATAGATGAAAAGCTCCATAATATTGGTCTTGGAAATGACTTTTGGATATGACACCAAAAGCACAGACAATGAAAGCAACGATAAAGTAATATGACTCATCAACTTAAAAATTTCTGCACAGCAAAGGAAATAATCAACAAAATGAAAAGGCAACCTACAGAATGGGAGAAAATATTTGCAAACCATATATCTGATAAGGGGTTAACATCTGAAATACATGACTCAACTCAATAGCAAAGTAAAATAACTCAATTCCAAATGCGCAAAGGATATGAACAGACACTTTTCCAAAGAAGACATACAAATGGCCAACAGGTATATGAAAAGGTGCTCAATGTCACTAATCATTGAGAAAATGCAAATCAAAACCACACCTTTTTGATAATAGGGTAACTATCATCAGAAAGTCAAAAGATAACACATAATTCTGTTAAAAATTTCTTTAATGGAATTTGTATTTATTTATTAGTGGCCTTAAGCTCGGCCCTTAAATTGCCAAATTCTTCCAGAGAACAAAACTTCCCGGCTTTCTTTTTTTTTTTTTTTAACACCTTAGAAGCCTAGATTTGGAAGAAGAGAACCCTACAAATGCTATATATCATAGGGTATCACAATAATACCCTTTGGGCTTCTTATTCAATAGTATGTGTGCTTCTGCTATATTTACATAAAGATTTAAAACCCTGCCTTCTTAAGCTCAGAAATAAAGGTTAATGTAAATGAGAAACATTTTTCTTTTTTTATTCCAAGACCGAAAACGCAGAGCAATAAAAGGAATATGTCTATTAGGGTGTTTGATTAATTCCTGTGTGAGGGAGTAAAGCGCATAGTCACTTCCTCATTAGTCCCCAGGTCGGGAAAGGGAAGGGTAATTTGCCTCACAGATATTACAGTGGCCTAAGGCAGAGGCTCTCAGTGGCTATAAGCCACACTTCAGTTTTCTGGTCCTTAATGATTTGAAGGTTTCAAAAAAATCACTGTTCTGTCGTTTCTTAAGGCAGTGTATACAGATTAAAGGTAAAATAATAATTTACTCCACAACAGAAGACACAATGTTTATGTTTGAAAAAGAACTGCTCCAAATTGATAAAACAGCAATGCTTAAAAAATAGTGTTCATCTCACAGCCTTGCGGGGGGTAGAGTACAATCCAGCACAGAAAATGCCTAAATTGGCTGTCGCTGGGGTCCAAACATTTAGCTAGGTAGTGTAAAGAATTCAAAGTTTAAGAATGAATGAGACCATATGAGCAAAAATAAAAGAAAAAGGACAACAAATACAGAAATGTTGCAGAGAAGCAGAACAGTATGTGTAAGTTTCTAGCAGGGACTGTGAGTACAGTGGGCTGGAGAGGTTAGTCCTGGAAAGCACATGGAAGAATGTGACCTCGAAAAGGGTTTTGAAGGGAAGTTGCACAGACTTTGCCAATATAGAAAAAAAGCAAACAAAAACACAGGGCCCTATTTTATTCAACAAAAGTTTATCAAGTGTCGGCCTAGTGCAGGAGCTCATGCCTATAATCCTAGCACTTTGGGAGGCTAAGGTGGGAGTATTGCCCGAAGCCAGGGGTTCAAGACCAGGCTGGGGAACATAGTGAGACCTTGTCTCTACAAAAAATAAGAAAAAATTAGCTGGACACGGTGGCCTGGACCTGTAGTCCCAACTACTCAGAAAACTGAGGTAGGAGGCCCCCTTCAGCCCAGAAGTTCGAGGCCGCAGTGAGCTATGATTGTGCTATTGCACTCTAGTTTAGGTGACAGAGCAAGACTCTGTCTCTAAAAAAAAAAAAAAAAAAAAAAGCTTGTGAAGTGTCTGCTATGTACCCCACACCATGCTGAGCACTGAGGATAGACATGAGATGAAGTCAGAAGTTACAGACCTGTTCAATACAGGTCTGTAATCAGTATTCTTAGAATCAGTATTCAAATTCTGGCTATATTATTTTCAAGGTGTGTAGCCTTAGGAAAGTTACATTATCATTTTAGGCTTAAATTTCCTCATCTCTAAATTTAAGACAATGGCTTTCTGGCGGGGCTATGGTAAGGAGTATGTAGCAAAATATAACTAAACTATTAAACATAATACCTGTTGTATAAATAGTAAATGCTCAGGAAATGAACGCTGCTTTTTCTTGGATTGGAACTTATGTCTAGTGAAATAGAAGGAGATTTCACCAGAGTGCTTGGTTGGGAGACAACCTATAAATGGTTCTCAGTGCTGGTCTAGGAATTTGGACATAATCTATAGGTCACGGAGAGTCTGTTCAGGGTCCTGCCCAGGTGAGTATACTGATGACAGTGATTATGTAACAGTCTAGAGCAAAAGACAAGGCAGCCAGCTGGGTAACTGTGAAAGCTTGACATCCTGGAATAGGTCATATTGTGGTTTTCTGTATGTGGGTAGACGTAGAGACCCTATTTCATAAATAAATGTATGTCATGAACTTAGGGAAATCCCCAGGGATTTATAAAGTGTCTGTACAAAATTAAACATTCCCTTCACCCCACTCTTCACTATCCCACCCATCCTTCCTTGTACAGAGGCCTCAGATACCTGGAACACTTGTATGTTTTTAGATTTTTCATCAATTAAATAAAATTATCAAATGTGGGGAAAAAAGATTGTTGTCTTTGAGCTAATTGCACCAAGACTCTATGGCAAAGTTTTCAATATGACACTTGGATATTAATGGGAGTACTTTAATTGGTGATATACAAAGGGCTGGCATTCACTCAGCAAATATTAGCTGAGTGCTTATGATTCACTTAAGTATTTACACAAGTTCTTTAGAGACAATGGATTGACCTACTTTGTTCACTCATATTCGATACTTTTGGATCCCAACTCAAAAAGGGACTCCAGCAAAACTGCAGCCTTGTCTACACTGTGCCACTGTGTCAAATGACGTGGGCCTGAGACTGCTCATGCCTTATATATTAAACTGTCAACATGGCTGAGCCCATACACATTTAATATTAAAGTCAAGTCAAAAGGCAAGTTATTGGGTTTGCTCTTTCAAATCATCAAATCTCTGATGCCATTGGGGAAATCAATTTGTAACTTGAAATCTATAAAAATGACACCAAAGTCAATCAAGATTAAAAAAACACATCCTCTGCTGATCTTGCAAATTCTTTTCTAGTTACTGTGGGCTGCAGATGAATTTTTGTAAGAATAGTACATATGAGTAGAAACACTGTGTGGTTGTTGATATGTAAAGTCTTAGAGGTAAAAGATTTAAAAAGCACATCATAGATATATGTTCTCAAGAGATATGTAATCTCAGTGGAGGGGGAAAGATATACAAATAAAATATACATGATAAGAGGACTCGAGACATATATAAAGTGTTGTGGCAGAAGGAAGGAAGAATAAGTGCAAAAGGGTAGAAGAGACATTTGAGTCGGGCTTTGAAGAATGAGCAGGAGTTTGACAAGTGAGTAGTTGTGTGAGGAGGATGAAGTAGTTCTAGGCAGAAGGAATAGCTTGGTCACAAGTATAAAGATATGAAAAAGTGCTAGCTGTCAGGAAGCCATGAAGGGCCAGGTACAAGTGGAGCTTGGGGGTGTGAGTAATGGGATTAAAACAGGAAAGCTGAAATAGTTCTAGCATGCAAATAATCTTATCTTTGGGGCTAAGGAATTTGTACATCCAATAAATGAATAATACAGACAGCAGCTTGAGGACGCATGCATATGAATGGGTATTAGTACCCAGTGTTGTTAACATATAGATAATTTTGTTTAAAATAGCATATGTTTGGGTAGACCGAAATCAAATTTACATTCTTATCTTGGTTGATTTATGTGTCAGAAAAAATAGATTTTCATATGAACTGATTTACATTGATCCTCCACTGAAGAATAAAGTTATTTTTTCTCTTTTGGGGGGCATGATAAAATTTGAAAAACCAATAAGCTTTTATTTCTCATCTCTCAAGACAGCGTCCTTCGATTATAACTAGCTTATGCTGGAGATTGAAAATTTGATGAGGAAAGGGGAAGGAGGTGAATTTTACTATGTAGCAAATAAAAGGAGTATGTTAGCCTTGTTGTTTTTATGCAAATGAACCACGTATACTGTTCAAGGAAGAGCCCTCCACTCAATATCTGAAACAAAAAGCTGAATGTATTGCTTATTAATCGAGGGAAAACGGTACTTCTAAAAGCACAGTGAACAAAGTAAACGGATGATCTTGTAAAGAGTTTTGGGAAGTCTGGAGCTAGAGTTTAAAGGACTTTTAGAAGTGGGAGTGTTTAGGGATGGGCTGCTGTTTATCTCAGAAATGCTGGACACCAGAGAGAGGCTATTGCTGATAGACTGACTTCCAGAGTGTCTTTACTGAATGCTGTTGGCACATATGGATTACCACTTCTGGGGATTGTATGTTCAAGGCTTCAGGATGAGAACAATCAGTGTCTTTCTTTCTTGAGTTTGTAAGACAGGCCCTTTTCCTCAATGGATATGTTCACAAAACATTGCATGAATATTAAAATATTGATTGTATGCATTTACTGTATGCCAGACACTGTGCTTATTCTTTCATTCACATCATCTTATTTAATATTTGAATTTCAAGAGATAGATGTTATTTCTTATCTCCATTTTACAGAAGAAAAGAGCAAAACTTAAGAGACGTTGAGTAACTTGCTCACTGGCACAAAGCTAGTGAGTAGCTATATTGACTCATATGCAGGTGAGGAGGCACAGTGGCTTCTGGATCATGGTAGAATATAGCTGGGGTGACTGGGACGCAGTGCTCAGAGGTCTGCCTTAGGGCAGTTCTTGGGTATTTGAGAGACATGAGCTCTCCCCCACTCCTGGACTACTCTAAGACCCTGTCTCCCAGAGGTCTTCCAACTCTATAGTATTTCTAGGATGCGGCATTATAATCATAAATGCCACATGATGATTTCAGAAGTAACATCCAGAAGATTAAACAAGAAGGGAAAATATAAAATTGCTTGTATCCTGTGATTACAGTGATATAAACTTATAGAGGCACCTGGTGAGCCTATGGGTAGCACCTTTACAAATGAGCATGTGTCATGTCGATATGATATTTTTAATTAAAAATTTTCCTAATTAGATTGCAAAAGATTAAGATCTGGGGTTTTCAGGGATGTGGGGCAGCATGCACTCTCACACAGTGCTGCCAGGAGTGTAAACTGGGACAGTCTTTCAGAAGAGAAATGTGATATTTCCCACCAAAATTAAACATAAGCAAAATTTTCATTCAGCACTTCTATAAATCCATTGTGTAAGTAGACTTGTGCGCAAAGGAAGGTGTGCAAGGATGTTTATGACAGTTGTTTGTATAATAATAGAAAAAATGGAAACAACCTAAATCTTCATCAAGAGAGAAATTTGAATAAATTTTGATATACCTATACAATTGATCACTGATTAACATTTTTAAAAAATGCGAGATCAATCTATCTATCATCTTGAAGTAAAAAGAAGAGAAAATACATTCAGAGAGAAGAGTACTGTAGAATAATATGGAGAATATATTCTTTTTTGCGTTGTGAAAAGTATGTGCCTATAACTGATCATATGTTAGAATACGAAGAAATAACAACAAAATTAAGAGTGACCAGCTTTGGATAATGAGAAAGCATGAAGGGCCTTTAAATTTTGCTTAACATTCTTTTGTATTGTTTGAGTTTTTTTTATTTTAGAAAAAGTACATATGGGTTTTTTTTTAATAAAAATAAACTTGGGTTTTAAAAAAAAATCACTTGATTTTGTGGCAGTTTTATGGCTAGGATGACTCTGCGTATCCCAGTTTCACCCCATCCTAGTTTCCCCAGAACTTTCTTGATGGAATGAATGGTATGATGTGCATATGCCTGGTTAAGAGGACCATGAGAGCATGTCCTTTCTGAGTAAGGGAAGCCAGGTCTGTGTCTGTGACTGAGCGTACTCCCTACCTAGCCCAGACATCCCAGCAGGAAACAAAGAAGATCTACCTACTTCCAAAATAAACTTTTTTGGTTTTTGTGTTTGTTGTTTCTGTTTTCTTTTGTTTTTTAGACACTCGATATGAAAATATAGCTATTTGTGGAATTTCTGCAAGTTAATATCTTTACTTTAGATCCAGGGGTAGGATTATGCTTTCAATGGTGGAAATCAGGGAAGAATAGGGTAGAAATGAACCAGGATTGCTCTGAATTGATTTTTTTCCCCCTAATGTCTCCTCCCTCCTTTTATGCATCATCAGTTGCATGCTACATTTTTTTACTTTAGAGTTTGTGGTTTCCCCTATAGCAACTTTTCTACTCAAAAGAGTTCCTTCCAGTTCACTGGAGAGTCCAATCTTTGGAAAGACACTGGTGTCCCCTGAGCATGCACTTAGCTCATCAATGCATATACCTTCATATCTGCTTGTTATAGAAGACTGATCAGTCTTAGGCCAGGCATCTGAATCTTGCCATCTGCGATTCTAGTTTGTGTGTGTGTGTTGACAGCCTATTTCTTACTCTTCCCACTCTCCCACCACCCCTTTTTTTTATAAGAGTGAAACAAACCTCTTCATCAGTTACAAATATGACTTAGATGCACATTCTTCTGGACTAAGCAGCACAAGGAATTAAATGTGGATGAGCATGTAAAGCTGTTGTCAGACCCTTGGCTGAAAGGTTTTAATGGGTCAGAGAGGGAAGTGAGTGGCTGAGAAGGAGTGGGGCAGCAGGACAGAAGAAAGGGCAAAGACAGAGACTGCTCATGAGAATGTTTTCCTTCCGTAGTGTTGCCCAAGGCTAGTTCTAAGTTAAGACTTCACAGTGAAAAGATTTTCCGCCTGCTCTGTGCAGACATGGAATCTGCCCAAATAGCATTACGGGGAACCACTATGGAAGGAATCAAGGACTAGCAGATATTGAGAGAGGCCCAGATCACTTCCATTTTCAGTGCTTTGATAATATTGAAAAGCAAAAGAAAAGAGAAGGGAAAAGGAAGAAAAAAAAGTCAAAACCAGGCCACAAAAACCGTAGTATGGTTTACATGTTTACATTCAACAAGTTAACACTTCTTTCTAATAGAGAGAAAGTCAGAAGTCTAGATTCGAGGCCCTTACTAAGAAGGCGCATTGGGCCAAGTGGTACTCTTGAAGCCCCCAGCCCAGGCCGTGGCACCAATTGATACCATTAGTTGTCCTTTGGTCCATTTCCATGTAGTTTGTTTGAGACCATTATTCTTATGCAACAGCAATGCCTCATTGCAGAGGGTATTCATCCCTCCTTCTCTTATACTCACACACTGGTGACATCTGGAATAGTGCCCCCACCAGCTACATCTGGAGATTTTTATTGAAAAGCTTGCTCCCTGTCTGGATTTTGGCTGAACTGATGGTGGGACTTGAAATTTACTGACGAGTATGTGAGAGACAATGTAGCAAAGCTGTGGTACTGTTGGTCACCACTCATCCAGTGGGGTTCAGAACGAATTGCTGCTGAATTTTCCGTACTGCGTACAGTAATGGGCAAATGAGTAAGGCCTGAAAGGTTTTTAACTGTGCTTTCTAATTCTACACTTTTGCCTGTATGCCTATAGAGGAAATCTCCTGTTGCTATTATTTCAAAGGCCCCCCATAGGTCAAAATGTGATAGACATACTTGCTAAAGAACTGAGGACAATGATAAAAGTATACCACCTATATTGTTCATGTTATCAGTGTGTTTAGAGAGTAGTGTTATCAGCTACAAGAATATGATAGAAATTCAAGAGGGGAAGATTTCCCAGCTGTGTGTATTTGGATGTAAAAGTGGTTTAAATAAATCATCTTTCATACAAATTCTGGAATTAGCATGAAATTAATAAGCAAAGTTTGGAAAAGAATAGGTTGGTATGTAATAGTAAAAAATATTATGCAATGCAATTGTGCATGGCTAGGACTACTGTCAGGGTGGTTTGCTGGAGAAGGAGCCAATAATTGTAATAAGACAGGAAATTAAAAAGCAGAGGAGGAAAGACATTTTCAAAGGGGCTGGATGGCTAGGGGGAGAAATGCCTCCAGCATCACCACGCTGAGGAGAACATCCAAGAAAAAGATCTGATTCAAGTGTGATGTTTTTCTTCTCTGTTTTTCCACTTTCATTTTCCTTAGAGAACCTGGCAGAGTATGAACAGGTGGTGAGGAGAACCAGACCCGCAGTAAATGCCATGGCCTTGACCTTGACGAGTTCAACTATACTGATGGAATATGATACATGAGTTCTGCATCACAATTATTCGATTTTGGGTCTCACCTAAGTTGTGGATGTTGGATAATTTCATAAAGTACATTTTTTCTATATACAAAAATCCCTGACTGTTGACTACCAGTATTTTTTACTAGATTATTTAATTTCTTTTTTTTTACCCCACTTGAGAAATGAGTTCGATCATTCTGTTTCTTGATATACTTTAAAAATTTTCAAAAATGAGCATTTTTGCTAGTATAAGTAAGCCATTATACTACTTTTTTGTTTTATTATGTTGAATTTCATCAAATAAGATTGAAAAATACTGAAAATGTCTCTTAGGATAAATTGGCTGTTTCATGTCTTTGATAGATGTATATGAAGTTTGGACCATTTTCTTCTTCGATGTGAAATTAAGCGGGAAAAAAAGGAACTTAATCAGATTTTGCTTGACCATGTAGACTCATTTAAGGTCTTAGAGAAACCTAGGTTGCTTTTTTAAGTTTGGAAGGGCTCTCTTCCTTCTGAAGCTACCATTTGGGGAGTGAAATTCCATGGGTGGTATCTGTGTGTACCTCTAGTGATGTGTGGGCTGGTGGATTAACAGTCTGGTCTCTCCTCGCCCCCCAATAATTGTTCTCTTTCCTGTTCTGTGCCATGACTTCAACTTAAAGAACATCTCTAAAATTCTAGTGCCAAATACATATTTAGGAGTAAAGAAAAAAATGAACCATTTATTCAACACATACTTGAAGTGCTTTTTAATATGCTTGTGTAGGTCTGGTAAAACATATTCATATAAAAAATAAATGAAACTTCTGAGTATGGCATGCAAAAACAGTGGGGCATGAATCAAACCCTGCAGTTTGCATCATTCAATGTGCCTAATAACAGCCTGGGAGCTTGTTAAACATGCATATTCCCAGGCCCTCCTGGTGATTCTGATTTAGTATTTATGGAATGGCCCAGGAATTTGTTTTAACAAACACATCAGGTGATTATGGTGAAGGTAGGGCAGGAAACACTGAGAAGATAATCTTATGCTGACTGTGGTACTACTTGGGGACAAACATTTGAGCAAACATTATATTTGAGGGTTGTTCACCAGCCAGTTCAGTCATAATATCCTGTGTGAGGGAGCGCATATGGCAGATACAACAAAAATGGAAAATGACCTCTTCGTTGCTAAAAGACAGTGGTAAATTGGACATGTCTTTTGTAAATTTCAAAAAGAAAAACTCATCTGTAGAAATATGATTGTAGTATTGATCTCATAGTGAACACTAAATAAAGTAGTGATTGTAAAACGTTTCACATAGTATTCTGCAGTATCTGATAATAAGGTGTTTAGAAAACACCATGCATTCTTCTTAATTCTTATCATCTGTTATTATTTATGCTATGTATTTCCTATTTGCTGCTTTATCATTAATAGAGTAAGCTGACCTAAGGGCTTAGATTATCATCTTGTTTGAAAAACTAAGCTTTCTCCTAACAGAATAGTTTCCCACTCTATTATTCTTTTTAAAAATAAATATTTTGGTTAAAACAGAAGTAGAATTTGGAAAGACACATACTTTTCCTTTAGGGCTCAAAGCTATAGTGGGCTGTGATAATAGATCAATTTCCATACAATTTAAAAGATAACATGGATAGTCTGAATGGTGAGTGACTGGGATAATTCCTTTGTTTTCAGGAAGAGCACAGATTTTCCTTGCTGTATAAAATAAGAGTATTTTTCAAAGGCACAGTTAAATTAATTTTAAAGGAAGTGAATCTAGCTTCCAAAGTATCTGGGTCCTCAGATAAGGACAGTCTTGTTAATCCCCTGTGACTAAATTAGCATAAAGAAAATAAATACTCTAGAGCCTTCATGAACCATGTGCTTTTATTCGAGCAACTTACTTCTCACAAGACTAAAAGGCCAAATTTTTAAATAGTACTTTTATTCTATAAATAGAAGATCTAATATGCTAGAATATTGAGGGGAGGGGAGGAGCCTCTTTTCAATAACTATTCGCTGTTTGTTTACTCTAACCACTTAATCTTGGGATTTAGAAGTTTTACCGGGGTCAGAAAGTTTCAAATCTTAAAAGTTTTATACAAACAGAAATCCCTTGTGATACAAGCTTTCTTCTTTTTGGTAAAAATACTAAGAACAGTTTTGGCAGCAGAGAGAGAATGTGGCCTGGGATAATCCACACATCCTCACAGCTGCTTGCTGCCAGATTCAGCAGAAACTGTGTATCCACGGCGCCTCCCGCCCTCACATCCAATAAGACACATTTTCAGAAATTAATTTGACCTTGGCGTGTTTGTATTGATTCCCATGTGAACTATTACAACACACATTTCTTTCAAATACAGGACTTACAAAGTACGGGCTTCTTTCTAAAAAATGGGGTCAGGCCATGACCCACACCTTAGAGAATTATGTCCAGGTTAAATTCCTTTTCAGATGAACTAAATTTGCAATATATTTGGAGTGACATCCCTTGCTAAGAAGGATGTATGATAAGGCTCTCCTCTTTCATTGTGTAATGTAAAGCCTATTATATTTTACTGATAGATAGATGATTTCCAACATGGTAGTTCCAGCTAAGCAATTTCCTCCAGCAATGAACACCAGCATCCCAGACACATTAGTGCCGTATGGTGGGTCCCGTAGTCAGGTGAACCACTAAAATTCGCTTCCTATTTTGGGAGGCAGATTTGATTAGGGAAGTCTCATAATGGTTTTACAATTTTGTTTAGACAGGATGTTTATGGAAAAATATTCCCCAAATGGAAAATTTTCCAAATGAGAATATATGTAGATTATGTTTAATTGGCATGACAAGTAAAGTGCTTCTAGACCACCATAAATCACAGAAATCTCTTTCTAAGTCTGCGTCCTGCCCCTTCAGAAAAAGCATGGAATCTGTGATTTCCTTATTGCCTCTTTCTTGTTCAGGACCATTTTGTTTTCTAGTTTTATAGTTCAGTTTCATTTGAGATTAATCTAAACTGCCCAAATCCAGACAATAGTGAATCTTTCATTTTATTTTACATGGTATGCATTTGGATTCGGTCTCTAATAAAACAAAGCAAAGTCAAGCACATACAAGAGCGACAAGAATGGGAATGTGGGGAGACTCTGTCTGAACCTTGGAGGTGCTTGGCTGTTTTGCCAGACAAATGAATAACTGCTTGGTGACTGTCAACTCCCCTTCAGGATCGCGAGTGGTGAGGCCCCTTGCCTTTCTCTGCCCCCTTTAACAATTGGCTGGTTGTAGCAATTCTTTCAGGCCCAGTCTCACCAGTTCAGCCCAGTCTCTCACATTGGAACAAACTGCATTTTTAGCTGGTCCATTGCATTTCACACCAAATTGTTTGGTTTCAAGTGTGTTTCCTTTTTCTCCTAAACCAAACTGGTGATTCCTTGGAGACAGGGGAAGCCACTGGAATATAAGAACCAAGGAAAATCAAAGGTTCGATATTGTCTGAAAATTTCTTTTTAATCAAGTTTCATCATTCTAATGCATGAAATTTTGACTTAATAAAAGTTTAACTTGTCCTCTAAAATGTTATGAATGTTTTAAAATAAAAGTCAATTTTTAGAACCTAGCTTCTATAGTGGCTGGAGTGTCCCTCAGGGAATAAAATAGATTAATTACTTTGACTTAACAGAAGAAACTCCTCTGAAGTAGGAGAAGCATCCTTGCTTGTCAGATAGGCATTTTTAACAGCAAATTAGAATGGGAAGGATAAGAAGATCATGACTATGAAATAGATACGGATGCTGTATCACTCGTGCCTTGAATTTAGTTAGAAAATACTTTGAATGGAATGAATCTTATAAAATTGCTATTTTCTCTCAGGTATATTATTCATCTTTTCAGAATTCTCCTGCCCTTTTTCGATGACTTCTTTAAATAATATCTTCTAATTACCAGTGCCATAAAGATAATATCCTGGAGAAATGTAGTTCTAAATGTTTCCACAGTAGAAAATACAGCATGTTTTAAAAATAATTATTTGCAAATTTCATATGCCAATCATAGATTTGTTGAATCTTAAAAGTCTTTGATGTGGACAAGTCTAAAATCTTATTTGAAAGGAATCTTATTAGGTAATAATAAACAGTTATTAGTTTGAATAAAAAATTAAATTGCCTGAGGTCTTAACAAAAGTGAGAGGAACTATTTTAGTTTTACTTCCTCTTTCATTTTAAATTTCTTGGGTATATAACCTACTCTATTCAGAAGCTTTTATATTAAACTACTAATATACTACCTAAAACAAAACATATTGAGTTATACACCCACTTTCTCTAATATGCTCCATGCTGCTATATTTTAAATTGTGAAATACATATGACATATGCATAAGAATTCTTCCTTGAAGTGTGATCTTGGCAATATAATTACAATGGTACCTTGTAAATCATACATTACACATTGCTACACTTGTCATCGAAGGTTTATTGGTTTATTATACTCTTTGTACAGTGGACTATATGATATAAATCTTATCTAGAAGAAAAGAAATCCCCAAACTTACCAAGCTGAATAATGCTTATAGTTGTACTGAGTTCAAGATCATATCTCAGTTCAATATAAAACATCTTCTGTCAGCAAAAGAATGTTTGTTAGAAGCATTTTTTTTTTTACTTTAAACTAGCCTTTCTGTGTGATACAAAAATATGATCTCCCTGTATCTTAAGAAAAGTAAGGTAAACAAAAAATGAAAACCTCGTAAAAGTCAATGTGTGATAACCCTTGTGGCACTCCCAGGAGACTAAAGACTACACCTTAGTCTGCTAGTCCTAAAGTCAGGGGAAGCAAAAAGAGCTAAAAATTTAAAATCCAAGTGAAGTTTTGGGCCTGAGCTGAGTATATTTTAGAATATTTAGAATATTAGTTGGGTCTTTAAGTTGATGATTTGTGGGAAAAACTAGGTTTTCCTAATGCAGGAATGACACAAGATCCCGTCTATGTGTGTGAAGACTTAGTTATTCATTGTACGGTCATGGGTTGTTTAACAATGGGGATGTGTTCTGTGAAATGCATTGTTAGGTGATTTCATCAATGTGAGAATATCATAGAGTGTACTTACACCAACAGATGGAATAGCCTACCACACACCCAGGCTCTATGGTATAGCCTATTGGTCCTAGCCTACAAACCTGTATAGCATGTTCCTGTACTGAACACTGCAGGCAATTGCAACACAATGTGTTTGTATATGTATACATTTCTGAACACAGAAAAGGTACAGTAAGAGTACTGTATGAAAGATTAAAAATGGAATACCTGTATAGGACACTCACCATGAATGGAGCTTGCAAGACTGGAAGTTGCTCTGGGTGAGTCAGTGAGTGAGCGGTGAGTGAATGTGGAGGCCTAGGGCATTACCCGTACACTACCGTAGACTTTATAAACACTATACACTTGCCTACACTAAATTTATAAAACAATTTTTCCTTCTTTAACAATAGATTACTGTAACTTTTTACTTTATAAACTTTTGAATTTTGTTTAGCTTTTTGACTCTTTTGTGATAACACCTAGCTTAAAACACTAACACATTATACAGCTGTACAAAAATATTTTCTTTCTCTATATCCTTATTCTATAAGCTTTTATCAGTTTCAAAAGTTTTCTTTTTTACTTTGTAAACTTTTTTATTGATAACTAAGACACAAGTACACACATTAGCCTGGGCCTGCACACAGTCAAGGTCATCAATATCACTGTCTTCCACCCCCAAATCTTTTCCCACTGGAAGGTCTTCAGGGGCAATAGCAACACGTGGAGCTGTCATCCCCTGTGATACCAACACCTTCTTCTGGAATGCCTCCTGAAGGACCTGCCTGAGGCCCTTTTATAGTTATTTTTTTTTTAAGTAGAAAGACTAGACTTTTAAAATAATGATAAAAATAATAATACAGTAAATACATAAGCCAGTAACATATTTATTATCATCAGGAAGTATTATGCACTGTACATAATTGTGTGTGCTATACTTTTATGTGACTGGTAGCTCAGTAGGTTTGTTGACATCAGTATTGCCACAAACACGTGAGTAATGTATTCTATTATGGCATTGAGATGGCTACGGTGCCTTTAGGTGACAGGAGTTTTTCAGCTCCGTTATAATCTATGGAACCTCCATTGTGCATGTGGTCTGTTATTGACTAAAACGTCAGTATGTGGCACATGACTGTATTAGAGAAAGAATTCCCATTGCATGGCACAAAATCACCAGTCACATTATACATCTTCCAATATTTCTGCTTCTGGCTTATATTTTTTGATACCTGGTTTATCCATGTCCTTTACCATATTGAAAACCAACCTGACCCCTCTGTCACCTGGCTTTCTGCATTCCTTGTTGGCATAGCCATTCACCAGCAGCCTGGACACTAGACCTGATCAATGGGTGTTGCTTTGCTTCAGAGATCTCTCCTGCATCCTCTTTTTTCTCCCTTATGCCATCCTCACTGTCTGCCACCACTGAAACTAGCCATCATTCCTGCCTGCCTCCACAGAGACATCACTGGCTGCCTTCCAGCTTATCATCCACTTCCCTGCCTTTGGCCTCCACTCTTTATGATATTAGAGATTTGTTTTTCCTGCTCACAGTTCCCTTGCCCCTTGACCTGCGTCACGGTCTCCCATATGCATTGATAACCCTTAGAATTGTCTCGGCTCGTGTTCTTTCCTGTTCTGCGCTTCAACTGCTGGACTTGACGGGAGGAAAGTGCAGAGTTAGACAGGCCTGTTACGGGGCCACACAAATGCAGCCTGGTCATTCATGTAGCTCCATGAGCCATTTATAATACTTCTGTGCAACTCTAAACTCACTCTTACAGAGGCGACTTGTGACCTGTTTTTTTCGTTTTTGACTCTCCATCCTGCCTTCCCTCACTGCCGAATTATATTATAGTAAAGATCACTGTAGTTTGGCAGGAACTGCTCTGTGTCTTTGGCCACGTTCACCTCCATCCATCATTTCCTTCCTCCCAGCCCTCCTCTCTCTACACCTCATTCCTCCACGGACTTCTGTCTGCCTACCATATCCTTATCCCTGCAGGAAGGCCCTTAGTCTCTCATTCATTTCCAATAGCCCAAGCTCTTCCTTGTCTACTTCTAAACAGAATTAACTCTCACCATCTGAAGACAAAACGGCCAAGCAACTTTTGGTTGAGCACGCTGTCATCTCTTAGTGCTCTCATACTTAGCTCTGTCCCTTCTGTCGAGCTACTATAGTGTAGGGTCCTCATGGGACTGCAGTATCTTCATCATCAGCACCTCCCTATGTCCTTGGACTCTGGCTTCAAACCATACTGAACGCACGCTTCTGATTCTCCTCTAGTTACCTAATGGCTTCCTTTTTACCCTTAGACTCCAAATATCAATATTTTTAAAAGCGTATTTTGGATAGTTTTCATTGCTTCTTTTTTGCTTGACATTCCCCAGTTTCAACTATCAGCTGTATTTTCACGATGCCCCAAAATATGTCTCTACACAGATCTCTCTCCAAAATTAGAACTCCATTTACAAAGGCCTGCTGGACATTTCAACTTAATTTTCCTATGATGGCTTTCATTTTAGCTTGTCTAAAATGTAATCAGTTATCTTCCTTCAAAACATTTCCCCTTTGACATTCCTTCCCCAAATGATTTTTCATTTCCGAGTTTATTTTATCTTAATTTTTGAGGGAAAAATATAAGTACCAGTTGAGACATACTCCTTTGGCTTGGTGCTAAAATAATCATATGCAGAGTCGGCTATCACTTCAGCTTTTGAAATATTTTCTTCTTAGAAAGTACATTATATTGCAGATGATTATTGCGACCTGGTTTATCTTTGAGCACAGTGAATGCAGAATGGTTTTATTTTTAGAAATTTTTAATGCAAAGCAATGCTCAGATCATGTTAATTATTTGCTAATCAAATTCATTGTCCTTTTACAAGTAAAAGCTCACAAATAAGAACAGTTATTTCAAGAAATAAATTGGTCTTCCTAGGTAATAAATCTAAAAACAAATTAAATTTTAACTCAAGCTGTCCTGTGGCCATTTCAATATAATTTTTACCTTAGATGAATGTAGAAAAGGAATTTAGGCAGTTTCTGATGTGCTTGTCTCCAAAGCTGCTTTATTGGCAATTAGCAATTTGCCTCTCCCTGTGGCCCTCCATGAAATTTTCCAGGAGGAACACATGCACCTCCATCCATACATAGACATAGATCATTCTACCAAATTCAGAGGCAGCACTTGCAACTATATCTTAAGGAAGAGTGATTTTGTAAAGTACAATTTATTTCTTGCATCAAATATAAGACTTAAAAGGTAAATATACTGCCTTTCTATATTCTTCACAGTTTACCACTTGGATTCTTTGTTTCTCTCTACTTTGCTCGCTAGTCCTTTTCAGTGTAAGTAGGTTCTGGGATATGCAAAAAATCCTGCCTATTGATGGCACTTATGAAGATTGCTTATATGGTGGCAGTTGCAGACAGTAGTGTTACAGTTCACATATCATAAAGCAGTTGGTGATACAGTGGTTTTCTATTTTCTGTTCATACTTATCATCAACATACATTCATGGCACAGGATAGTCAAGGCACTGTGGGAAATGCAGAGTTATGAGATAAGGCACTTAAAGTCTGGTTGTGAAGAAAGAACAAAAAATTAGAAAGGCAGATAAGGCACCGTTGACAAGTGGATGGTTCAGTCAAAAAGTGTTCAGAGGAAGAAGCCCTTCTAGCTATTCTTCCTTTCCGTATCTGTGGCTTTTTGACGTGGTTTTTTATTTTTTTGTGCCCATTTACTCCACCAGTTACAAGATGCCTTTGCCCTTTCAATACCTGTTTTCCATGTGTGATGCCCTTGCCATATTTTACATCATCTTTAATTTTTGTGTTTCTTACACTCCACTCTGATTCAATGCTTTTCTCTTCAATGGGGAGAATCTATTTAGATACTGTGTTTGGAGAATTCTTTTATGCACATCACATTCAGTAAATCTGGGCGGCAACGAGAGAGCTTTGATTGTTCCTCTCTGAGACCTCACAATTAAAAAGTGTGACTTGCTACTTGGCCATAAATGTCCTTTAAGCATGACAGTGAGGAAACTATTAAGGACATTTATTCTGTGCTTTTTTTCACAAGTTCCTCTGTCAGGAATGAGATCTTTCCTCTCTCAACCAATCTCCATCTGGTTAAATTCTACTGACACTTTTAAGACTCAGTCCAAGAGCTGCTTCCTCCAAAAAGCCTTCTGGAATGCTAATCTAGTCTCAGTCAGATGCTTGAAGCTGCCACATGACACAGCTCCAGGGCCACCATTTTCTCCCAATCTATGCAAATGGCATGTCCTGGATGTATGCTCTTCACAGCCTGAGCAAGGAGATTCAGCAGGCTTGCGTGGCCTCCTTTGAGTTCCCATGGTATCTTATGCTTTCCTCCATTACAGTATTGCTTCTTCTATTTATATTGTGTCCCCTAACACATTGTATTTTATTTTTTTATTTTTTATTTTTTTATTTCAGCATATTACAGGGTACAAATGTTTAGGTTACATATATTGCCTTTGCCCCACCCGAGTCAGAGCTTCAAGCGTGCCCATCCCCCAGACAGTGCACACCGCACCCGTTAGGTGTGAATATTGTACGTATTTTAGAGACAGGAATTGTGACTTAATTCCTGACCCATAGTAAGTGCATAGTAAAGGTTTGTTTTTATTGATTTTAAAAAATGAAGTGAATGGAACCTCTTTGTAAAATTCACACCTTGATGACAGCTTGAAAGACCTAGGCTTAATCCATGTCACTACCTATCCTGAATCACAGGTTAACAGTCTAGACTTCCTCCCGGATCATGACTCCTGATCCCAAATACTGGGGCTTCCAGTTTGTGAGAGTCTTATACACTTCACTTCTGACCCACTTAATTTCTTGTCCCTTTATCTTTGTGTTCTCTAGCCTGCTGTCACCTTGTTCACTGGGCACTGTTACCTTATCCTCTGACTCATTCACTTTGGAGAAAATGTACTAGAGAAGATTTTCAAAACTCCACCACCTCTAATTTCTTCTCCTGGGCTTCTTTCCTTTTATCTCCTATTGTATTTTTCTCATTATCCTCTTCCCTACTTCCAATGGAAATTAGAAATTAAGCAGTAGAGGATGGATTTGGATTTTTATATCACTGTGTATTTTTCTTTCTTACCTTCCTTCTTAACAGAAAAAAAATCTGTAGATCTAGTAATATCAATAAAGAGTCAAATTTATTTGTCTAAATGAAACAAAATAACTGATTACACGAATTGCCTCTATATAGATTTTTTTTTTTTTTTGGTCCTGTCAAGACACAGTTTTCAATTGGCTTTCCTAGTCTACCTTTGATCTGTATGCATGCCTACATTCTGCACATCATTTGTTGCATATAAATAACATTTACCTATATACTCTCCCTTCCAAGGCTGCATTTCCCAATCTCCACTTCTATAGAATGAATTTGGGAGGTCCTGTTTCCAGCCATTGGTGACTGGTGACTGTAAAGAGTACGTTTTGCAAACTGGAGGGCTGGGGGTTTGACCCTGCAAATGTGTTTTATTTGGAAAGCACACTACTTGGAAAAAATTATTTTATAGTCAACATATGAAAATTGGAAGATTTTACACACAAAAAAATCAGCAACAGATAATTTGCTTTATGACATAACAAAAATCAGCTGGGGCTGAGTAACAACAACTTTATCTACACAGGTATTCACTCCCTAAGAGACCACAGTCCTTACCACTCCCTGTTTTCTCTCTGATATGGATGTGCAGTGCAAGCCACCATTTATCTCTGTTCTTACACTGTATTGTCTTATTGTAGAGAAATACTTCCTTGTATCCATGGCTTTTTTAGTTATGGGAAAATGAAAGATAGCTGGTCAGGGCAGTTTATTTCAAGAAAATCTGGAAGCTAGCTTCTTTCTTTGTGTCAGTGAACTATATTCATACATGTCAAATACAAAAAAAAAAAATATGTCTGAAACTTCACCCAGGCATCTTCACTCATGTAAGTTACTTTCTTATTTTTGTAGGCATTTAAGTTTGCAACTTTGCAAAATATAAAAATCATGTTATTACCTTATCCCCTGACTCATTCTTTTTAGAGAAATAGTACTGGAGAATCTTTTCAAAACTCCACCACCTTTAATTTCTTCCTGCTATTATTAACATTATAGCAACACCCCCCAGGAAGTAACTGTTGCCAGTAAAAAGTATAATCCAGGTAGGAAAAATGTGAAGGCTGAAGAAGGGTGTGTCAGTGACACTGGTGTTGCAAAGAATGATGAAGAGAGGCTTTGATTTAAACTTCTAGCATCTCTATATCACCATTCGGTACCCACTGCTGTCTTAGCCTTTCCACCCAAGTGGAATGTGGGGTCTGGATTCAGAGAGAACAGATGGTATAGGATCTGTCCTAATTTACTCTTTGATACTAAGAAGTACAAAAGAGTGAAAACTAGACCACAAAGGAAGATAGCAGATAAGCTGCATATTCAGAAAGTTGTTGTAGTGTGTATGCCACTTTCAAATAGAAGTGTCTGGTGGCTTCAAAGCCATGCAAACAATACCGCTAAATATATAATGATATGACAATGGGTGATAGTTTTTACTTTGACTTGCTTTGCCCATTAAAGTAACATTTTTGGCAAGCCATTTTTGTATCCTCTATATAAAGATATTAACAGTTCTTCCTCTAAATGAGGTATGCCATAGTGCACTTATTTTTAGCTTCAGCAAAAACAATTCTTCAGCAGTTTGTCATAACATTACACAGCTATTGGTAAGATAACTGTGTACCTAATGAAAATTACAGTTTTATTTCCTTTATTCTCCGACATTGTGCCCTCCACTTACCCAGGGTGATTTTTCAAAATTTTTCTTCTGCAGAATGCAACTACAATGCTGTTAGATGTTTATTTTTTTAATTATGCTGTCATAATTCCCTGGCTAATTGGTTTATTGGGAAAGTCTGGGTACACCTCACCTAGCTTAGTAGGGAAAACATAAAGAAAAAAAAAAAAGAGCTGTAATAAACTTGTGCAAGGGCTGAAGTTTTAATTGGAACCTCCACTATGAGCCTATGGTTCTCAGGATTCTAGAAGCTGCTAATTAGGTTCTAAATTAATCTTGGCATGGAGTAGAAGACTGTTGAACTTAGGCATGTTGTTACTACGTGGAAGAATGATATCCACAAAGAATCCAAAATGAAATGTGTCATGGAAGAAAGAAATGATTTTTTTTGGTGTGGGGGAGGGGTGATATTTGGTTGTTTAGTTGGTTTTATGGACGAAGCAGGTATTATTCTGGTCTAAGATCACTCTTCTGTTCTTAAAATCTTCAGAATATAATTTTGGGGTACCAGAGGAAAATAACAATGAATTTTAACAGATAACAGTGTCTTCATATCACATCTAGTGGTCTTGAGAATAACCACACAAGGGAAATAAGATAAATAAATGAGGAAATCATCTAGGTAGTTCTGGCTAAAATGAATACATGTTTTTTAGAATAATCTGGATGTTCTACTGGTTTTAAACCACCCACTGACTAGCCCAAATAGTCTTTTAAATCATAATATATCACGCATTTCACATGATTCAAGTTTTTAAAATATTGGCTGTCAAGAGTTTTTTCCTTCTTTTTTTTTTTTTTTTTGCAACTCATTTTCTGTTATTTCTTTGTATGAAAATGTAACACTCAATGAAGCTCTTGAATCCCTTCTGCCATTTACCTCATTTTCTTCAAACAAGATGATAAGAAGAAAGTGAAATGCTGTTGACATACCATGTTATTTGTTATCATGCCTTTAATCAATTCCTAGTGAATGATTCCAGGTCATGTACATGAAATTTCAATCCGTGCAATCTGTTATTTTACTTTGTCAATCTCTTAAATAGTCAATTTCCAAATATTTTATGCTTGATAAGATGGCTAAATTTACTTTTATATAATCAAAGATATAATGTATTTAAGTTTCACTTTTAAGCTTCTACATTGATAGTCCATTATAATCCATTTAACTCTTTCCTTAAAAACATTGTTTTAAAGAATATATAGACATGAAAACATTATATTTTTATTTCTTCAGCCACAGCTTTAAAACTACTGTGTTGAAGGAAGGATACGGTCCATTTTGGCAAAATACCATAACCCTCTGGTCACTCCTGCTTAAACTCCAGTGTCGTATCTGATTTGAGGTTCTCTTCCCTTCCCCTAGGAGATCTTGGCTGCTTGGCCTTTGGTGACAGGAAGGGGACCTGGTTTCTAGATTCTCATTCCCTCTTTCCTTTTGAGGACTAGTCCCTTTGGGAGACTGGGCCTAGGTTCTAAGGAGAGAGAGAAGCAGGGGAAACAGAATCTGTTATGTAACTAGGCTTCTCTGGTTCCTTCTGGTTTCATCTTATGCTCTTCTGAGAGAATGGTCTCCGAGTAAGTTGTTTGTGTTCGAGGAAGGAGAATGATGGCTTTGTTCATCCTCCTTTTGGTGACCCCTGTTGCTGCCAACTCCTGCAGAGAGGGACAGCTGGTTTCCCTAGAGTCCTTCCAGAAGCCTTTGCTTCCTATCCCTTCTTGTGGTGCAATACCTCCTCACTTGGCTCCACCCTTTGTCCTCCTTGCTTCTTCATGTGGGGCCACAGATATCACAGGAGTCCTATTCTGTGTCCCCTGACATCCTCTGGGAACTTGGAAAGGGCTGCCTCACTGATTTTCATCACAAGTATATTGGACTTCAGTCCGTTTAAGACCTGCTGACACAGGCTATGCTGAAGGCGTTCCTGCTGTCAGACAACTCTAGCCCCCAAATGGGTACCAGGTTCTATAGTTTGTCCCACATTCTAGGGTATAAGTGTTAACCACACCTAAGAACTGTCTCACCATGCTCAACTCTGGCTCAAGAGTCAACCAGCCAGGCTTTCTCACCAACTGCTGTAAAAATGCATCTCCTCCACCTCTGAAATTCTTGTCTTTAGAAACAAGCTATTCTCACCTCTCACTTCTAATTGGGGCAGTGATGAGTAACCTCTCACCAGAAAGATCGCACACCCAGGAAGTCTGAAGCTTTCCTGTAGGCTCCTTATTCTGAGGACTGAGGGAAAAGAGGGCAGGAGGAAAGGTTGGTGAATGGGGGACTGGTTCTACCGTCTCTTAACACATCCCTTGAGAAGAGGAACACACCTGGTCGCATGTTGGTAGTACAATTTTGAACCTTTGCTGCAATGTAAAGGGTCCCACTCAACATGCTGTTAGACGTGTGTGTGCGCACCTGTGTGTATGTGTGTGTGTGTGTATGTGTGTGTACATGTGCAATACCTTCTCTTCCATGGATTTTAAGAGATTTCGAGGCAGAAACAATGTCTTGCAGCTTTTTTCATCTCTACTAACTACCGTGTAACAACAAAAATGATCACAAAAATAACAACAGTAGTAACATACATTTAAATGATGCTTACAATATATAAGCCAGGCATTGTTCTAAAAGCTATATATATATATATATATATATATATATATATATTAATGCATTTGATCCTCGCAAACTCTATGAGGTGGTACTATCGCTGTGATGTGCCAGCTTGTGAAAATAGGTATAGAGTGATTAAGTAACTTGTCCAAGGTTATGCCGCTGATAAGAGGTGAATCTGGAATTTGAACTCAGGCAGCCTTGCTCTGGCGCTGGTCTATACTGATTGTCTTTATCATAAACATATAGCATCACTGTAACCAGGTACTGTTGGTAAAGACCATTATTACAAGGATAATTTGATCAGTCATACTTGGTATGTGAAAGAATACATCAAATTTTAAATGAATTTTTTTTACTTATGACAAAAATCACATTATTATCATTTACGCATGAAACTTTATCAATTATTGTTGAACTCAATGAATATAAAACTTTGTGGATTAAATAATAGCAAAAAGATTACTTATGAATGAATTGAGTACATTGAAGTGATTCCTTCCAAAGCTAAGAGAGCAGTGTTTTAGTAACTGTCCCTGAATATATAAAATGTATTTATAAAGGTAAATTTAAAAAGCTCAAAACGTAATTGTTATCTAGCCTTGGATACTAGCTGGGACCTCTGTTTTTACTGATAGGAAAATAAGATGTAGTCAGATTTCCAATCAGAACAATGACATTCGTTATTCTCACTCTGCTTCTCCTTAAAATCACTGATCTCTTCCTAGCTTTAAATAGAGACTTTCCAGGCCATATCCCCTCTCCCTTACACGCCCCTTCTCTCTACCCTCTGTCTCCACCTCTGCCCCTCATTCTCCGCCCACCCATTTTCCCTCCAGTGTCTGCTCTCTGGGAGCAACAGCAGACGCTGTGGGATGTGCCAGCTCTCTTTGCCTGCCTTCAAGCCGCGGAGCCCCCGTGGGCTCTCACAATGACTATCTGGGGCAAACTGAACTCTCGTGACACTGCTGTTATGGAGAAGAATGAAAACTGGTCAACTCAAGCACAGTGTGAATTTCCACAAGCTTTTAAACCTTGCCCATTTGATACAAATTTCTGTAAACCATTTCAAATAGTTAAAACAAACAAGTAAATTCAGTGAACTGGTTGGTGAATTAGCTTTCAGCAAATTGGCTGTACATGAAGTGGTTGTCCAGCCAGCTAGTGACATGATGAATTATCTTTTGGGACATTGGCCCTGAGGCTGCCCTGGCTCCTGCCTTCCTGGTTGGGCAGTTCCTCCTTCGATACCGGGAGCTCTCTCAGCATCCTTTGTGCTTAAACTGATTAGCATCTGTCACCCGATAGAAAGAGTCCTAACTAATACCTCTGAGCCTGCTGGATTTTGGATTCTCCATTGAAATTTCTCAGGCCACAGTGATCACTGACTTCCGTACGGCCAAATCCAGTGGCTACATTTCTATTCTTATGTTTCTTGATAATTCTATTGCTTTTTTTTTTCCTTGTTGACCAATCTCTGCTACTTAAAATCTCTTTATTTGGTTTTTTGAATCCTTCTTTCCAGGATCTGTGGCTTTTCTTGCTGTTACTTCTGTCACCTTCATAAATCTTTCTTTGGCCACCCATGCCCTTTAATAGGGTCTTTCTCCAGGACTCAGCCCTTGACCCTCAGGTTGTTTTACTTTACATTCTTAGGTGTGCTTATCCATAGCCACAGCTTCTGCTCATCCCCAAATTTGCAACTCTTGTTTTGATCTTTCTGCTGACCTCCAGACACATGTTTAACTCTCTGCTTTTTATCCCAATTTGGTTATCTCACAAGCACGTCAAACGCATCATCGTCCCTTTCCAAATCTTCCTCTTCAACATTGCCTATCCTGGCAAATAGCACCACTGTTCACCCAGTATGCCTGTGGCCTCAAGGCCACGTGTGGCCCTCCAGATCCCCAAGAGTGGCTCCTTGACCGAATCCAAACTTCACAGAACAAATCTCTGTATTAAAAGGATTTGTTCTATAAAATTTGGATGCAGTCAAAGGCCACACTCAGGGATCCAGAAGGCCACATGAGGCCCACGGCAGCAAGTTCCCCACCCCATGAACAAACATCAGTCTTTATGGATCTGTCTGTGGCCTTTGAGGGGGGGTTCTAAGGTGCAATTTTGGCCATGTCACCTCCTTGGGTAAAAGTTGTCCTTAGATGTCCACTCCTTTCAGAACAAGGAGTCATCTTATCAGCATGAATAGAAGGACCTTATAAGCTGGCTCCTGCTTAGCTCTCTAACATTGATTCTTTCACTTTCTGAGATGTATCTGTCACTCCAGCAATAACATTTTCTTCATGCACTATGTAGATTAATGCACCCAAGGCTTTGCACCTGTTCTGTAAGGCCCGTGTGAAGCATCACCTCCTACAGGAAACCTTCTCTGTTCACCCAACCTCACATAGTGTTTCTCTTTTGTGTTCTTATATCATCTTGTACACACACATACCTTTACCTGAATGCTTATCATACCCTTCTGGAATAATCTGTTTACTTTTCTGTCTCTTACACTAAAGCCCAGATTCTATTCACTTTATCTCCCCAGAACCCAGCCCAGTACATAGTAGGTAATCAATAAATGTCTACTGAATGAATGATTAATATATAAATGAATAAATGAAATATCACAGTAAATAAGAAAATTAAAACATTAGTAGAGTTTTTCTCAATTAAAAATTCAAATAATTTCTCTGAATAATTCCATTTACATAATTAAGTTCCATCCTCATATCCTTTTTCGGAATGTTTTGAGGACAGTTATGTTCTTGCTAATTAAATATTTCAATTAATATGCATGAAGCTATATATGCCATATAAATATACCCACTTTATTGAATTAGAATATAATAAAACACATAGTACAAAAAAATGTGGTCTAAATGATTGAAATTTTAGTGTTTTTCTCATCCTTGTCTATTGTCATGTCTGGTCCATCATCATGACTGTCAGTTATTATTACATGACAGACATGGGAACTGCAAGTTACCAGAAAGCCAGAAGTACTGTATTTTATTATGAACTCTTCTTCTCTAAACCTCAATCCAGCTATTTACTTTTAATGATATTGTTTTAAAAGATCCTCTGGCATCTGCAGTAACTCAATAATATGAATATATTAAACTTCTTTTAGTTATTTCACTCCTCTCTGCACAGTGTTTTAAATTATTAAGAATCTTCTTTTGACATAATTTTCCTGGAATGTATAATCTTTCTTAAAGTCTAAACCTTTTTCCTAAAATAACCCCACTTTTTTCTAGAGTTTGAGCGATCAGAGGTTTTTCTGTTCACTGCTTCCTTAGCTTGGTCCCAGGTACTCGGTGGGTATGTGGTAACTGTATCTTGAGTCTGTACTTTTTAAGCTGTTCTTTTTAGTTATACCACATTTGGAGGAATTTTGACCTGACAAAATCACTAATATATTCCCTGCGAAGCTGAGGATATAACACAAGTATATAACAAGGACATAACACAATAGAAAATAGGAAGTCAAGCGAGTGTTTCTTAATCTTTTTGATATTGGGGATCCCTGGAGAATCTGACATAGGTCCTCTTGCAAGGAAAATGGACATACTCACACACTTACTAATGTTGCCTGCAAGTTCAGGGAGTCATAGATTCCCTAAGAGTGTTTCATTGGCCTTTTAGGGTCCATGGGGCTCAGGTTAGCTGTGGAGTCAGGTTTGGTTATTACTACAGTGAAGGACATTGTGTTGGGACATGACAAAAGATGAAGCCAAACCAGAGGTAACCGAGAGATGGGGAAGGGCTTGGAGTTCATAAAAGCAGTTGGGATTTCCTCCTAACGAAACATTTAAAACCTGTGATATGGTTTGGATGTTCAGCCCTCCAAATCTTATGTTTGAAATCTGATTCCCAGTGTTGGAGATGGGACCTGGTGGAAGGTGTTTAGGTGATGGGTGGCAGATCCCTCATGAATGGCTTCGTGCCCTCCCCGAGATAGAGTGAGTTCTCGCTGTGTTAGTTCATCAAGAGCTCATTGTTTAAAGGAGCCTGGCACCACCTCCTCCCTCTCTTTGCTCCTCCCTCTCACCTGCTCCTCCTTCACCTTCCACCTTGACTGGAAGATCCCTGAAGCCCTCACCAGAAGCTGATGCTGGTATGATGCTTCTTGTACCCTCTGCAGCACTGTGAGCTGAATAACCCTCTTTTCTTTATAAATGACCCAACCTCCAGAGCTCCTTTATAGCAGTGCGAAATGGATTAATACAACCTGTGATAACTAAATTGGAGGATATTTACAAAACTGAGACTAATATACCAGAAAGGAAATTTTTTAATCTGTTTGATGTGAAAGCTTGATATAATTTTGCCTGAGCATCAGGGGGAATATTGGGTTTTCTGAATCACTTCTGTGCTCAGTGAAATGGCACTAAGTAGAAAACCTCACATTTAATCAAGCTGAATAGATTTACATTGAATTGGGAAGAGTTAAGTACCATTCTCTACAAAGTATAGGCTTACTTATTTCTAATGTTTTCTCTACCAACACTACAAAAACACAAAGCTATGGCCAGTTCAATCTCATAAGTATAATTGCTTGCCTGAAAGTGTCAGGCACTTTGCTAGGCTCTAAGAGGAATAAACTCGAGAAAGAGATATAAAAACAGCTGTGGTATATGCTGTAAGTGAGGTCTAGTTATGAGGGGAAAGATGAAAAGAAGATTTGACTTTGCCTGCTGGAATCCAAGAAGTCCTTGCAGATGAGATGGAACTTGAGCAGGCTTTGAAGACAGGTTGGATTCTGTGGAAGTGAGATGCAGAGATTATTTTAGATAAAAATATGTTCTGAGCAAAAACATGGAGGCCAGAAAGAGCAAGGAAGATGATGAGCAGTGTTCTTGGGTTGGGGCAGAGATAGCATGATATGGGTAAGGAAATGTCCCATATGGCATAACTCGCTCTGCATTCAACAGCCAACAAATATTGAGCAGTTGCTGTATATGAGTGGAGCAAGACAAATGATAAACATAATAGAAACACGATAGAATAGAAATAGAAACATAATAGAAAAATTATAAATGATTTTAGAAGGTGATTATGTGCTATAAAAATAAAAGAAAAATAAAGTATGTAAGGGGGGTTGTGACTGTGAGTGCCCTGTAGGATGCAAGCTAATATTTAAATTGGGTGGATCAAGCATAATTCACTGAGAAAGTGACATTTGAGCAAGGACTTTGAAGGGGGTGAGGGAGAGAACGATTCAGATATCTTAGGGGAGAATGTTCCAGAAAATGAGTTACGAGGCCAAAGTGTGCCTGGTGTGTTTGAAGGATAACATGAAGGCCAGTATAATGGGAGCTGAGTAGTGGGGAGTGGAAGGTACAGGCAGAGGGGCAAACTGGTGTGTGTGGAAGTTGGAGGAGGCGGGTTCTATAACTTCTAATAGAAGGCTTAGGACTTTCTGATCCCTCTGCCGGCACTTTCCCCAAACACTCAATAGTTCCCCCATTTTCGTATCTCATAGAAAACGTAAAGTAAATGTTTTGCCACAGCTTCCCCCAGAAGGGATGTGGTGACTCATTTATTCATATCCCAGCAGGCAGAAGCAACATAATCTCCATATGATTTCAAATTTTTGTTTCAAAATCACAAATCTTTGAAATGGAGATGATTTTAGTAGCCTTCGAGTAGTAAGGAAGCAATATTTCAAGTTGTTAAATGTTCCCTGTATGCCATACCCATGTGGCATTAGACACAATGAGTATGAATTATTTTTCTCTGGAAAGGGTTTTTACCCCAAAGATACTCAAAGGAAATTTTTTCGAAAAAAAGGCAGGCAATTATATAATAACTTTCTTAAAAACAAAAGATCGGGAGATAAAATGATGTGTTTGTAGGTTTTATGTTTGTTAGGATTTTTTTTAAACATATGTGCATCTTCTTTGGCCAAACATTGAAGTATGTATGTTTGATATATTTGATTCAACATATTGGCATTTGAGTTTCCTCTTCTAATTAACACAGATGGTATAGCCAAGCCTGATTATTCCACATGATTCTGTCTATAGCACGGATACACAGAAACATATGCTTGTGTGTGGCCGAGTGTGTTTATGGCCCATTGTGTTCAGTATTGTTTGCACTACACTTTGAATTTAAAAGAAGAGTTACCTGAAATTTATAGAGGTTATCTGAAATTTACAGAGGTTAAATAATTTTGCCCAAGTTGCACTGCTTATTAATTGTGGGGCTGCAATATTAGTTTATATTGCTCAGACTCAATTTCCACTTAAATGAATTGTCATCTTCTTTTTAACATTCTTTGATCAATATGTAACTAGAGCCTAGTAGAAGGAATAAATTGTTAATAGGTTAATAGCTACTAGGTGTTCAACTTTACTGGATATGACATCATAGACTAATTTAGGTAGTATGGATTTAAAAGTCCTGGATTCAAACGTTAGCTTTGCCCCTCATGAATGATATAACTGTGGTCAAGTCATTTTTATAATTTTGAGCTTTCATTTTTTTAATCTGTAAAATGAAGATAATCATATTTACCTTGCAGAGTTGTTGGGAGAATCAAATTGGGGCATATTTTAGACTAAGCCTTCAGTTTTTGTTAGTTAAATATAGTAGGATCTTTTTCTTGTGTGTGCTTGGCAAAGCATGTTTCTATATAAAAGATTAATAGCCTAAGTTATGTCACAACTTTAAGATTGCATGTAATGTGTCTTGCTGTAGAATATTATAATTAGGTTTTCAATAAGAAAAGTTCATTACCAGTCTTGCATGACAAGTTATATTAACCTCATTTAACCCAGTCAAGTGTTCTGTAGTGCCAAATGCAGACATTTTTTGACAATCTGTCCTCTTAGTCTTTGCATAATTTAATTATTTCAGTTTCAACAATCTGTCTCTGTGCTCTTCAGCTTGTATCTTCTCTTACTAAGCTACTTGATTCCTCCTACCTCCAAAAGAATAACTAAAAATAGCATATCATTAACCCAATTTCTTTTATTCCTTGGCTTCCATCTGTAGTCAAATATTAAGTGTCAGTTAAATGTTAGGCCATCAAAACTCTAATTTTTGTTTCCCTGTAATACTTAACAGCAGTGTTGAAGTAGCAAAGGATTAATGGCCAATAGGGTAGCTAATAACTAAATTTTGATCAGAGTCTTGAGCTTCTAAAATATATGTATTAATGGAAAAACAGAATGACTTTGATTAGTAGATTAAATCGATATTGCTTTAGTAGTGCAATAGAATTCCTCAGAGTGCCATTGGTTTAATCTCATTTTACTCTTACTGTGAAAGAGGCAAGAGCTGGACAAAAAATACCATCTGTATGTTCCAGTGACTGTAGGGTAAAAAATTTTAGAAACTAACATCTTTTGAAATTGATAGCTATAGCCCTTAGAACTTTTTGAAATAAAAAGTGACAGTTTTAAAAGATGTTGCGATAACATTATGGATACATTCATGGTAATTTGCTTGTGACTTTTTTTTTTTTAAAGTTGTGAGACTTTGGTATTTGTTTAGCAAAAATATTCTTTGTCTTCAGAACTGTAACATTTGTTAGCTCAGCAAACCGAAATGTTCCCTCAATATTGTGTAGGTGTTATGCTTTCTGTTGATAATGTACTGTTATTCATTTTCTATTAATGTTTGGAAAATAAACTTAGAGTCTAAAAAAAGTCAGTATGTGTTCAATGTAGATTATTAGAGTCAAGGAAGCCCTTACTCATCCATGTGTGTGGGAAGGAGGCAGAAGTGGAACATTTAAATATTTGATAAAGTATGCTTTATGGCAATTATACTGTGACTTTGGTATTCTTAGGCACAATTCCTATGGAAGCCCCATTGTAACAAGGGTTATGACTTAAAGCATTTTCAAGTGATTTGGTCTTGGAGGATGATTGTCATGAAGATGCTCATTACCACATCAAGCTATCATCATTTTCCTTTACAAGCCAATTTGGATTGCATTCGCAGTGACATTGAGCATTATTCTATAAGAGTTTGCAAATTTTCAAGAGGATAAAATTGTTCCAATTATATATTAAAAATAAGTCTACAAGTCTCTTAGAATCCTGAAAAATCTTTATGGCAAGTTTTCCTAAGTATGTTGGTGAATAATTTAGAAATAGAAGTACATTTTTTCTTGCTCAACAGTTGAAAAATAATAAAATATTAATAATTATATGGGATTATATTGGTAGCAAGCTAATCACAATCAGTTCTTTCCACCATTAAAAGTTAAACTTGAGAGTAAGAAATTAGGTTTGTTCTTAAAAAGTAGGTAAAAAGACCAGAATATTCACTTAAATATTAGTAACCATAGTTGGCATTTACCGATCAGTTACTATGTACCAGCTGCACTGATAAGCCGTGTGTGTGTGTGTGTGTGTGTGTGTGTGTGTGTGAGAGAGAGAGAGAGAGAGAGAGAGAGAGCATAGCTAATGAACAATAAGGTAGATACTAGTGGCATCTTAATTTTTTATGTAAAGAAGCAAAGGCATGAATAATTTAATGACTTGCCCAAGTCTATACAGCTGATGAGAATTAGTATTCAAACCAGGAATGATCTGACCAGAACTCGTATCCTCAAGCACCGCATTCTGTGGCCTTTCTTAAACCCCCAGTGTACCTGAACTAACAAAAGTCTACCTGTTAGGGCAAAGAACCCCAACACACAGTTTGGCTGCTAGAATATGACAATTTAGAGATTAATATAGAATGATGGCTTTCAACTCTCATTGTGTGTCAGAATTATCTGGGAGCATTTTAAAAATAATTATAATAAAAAATACAGTCAGATATATTAGGTACAAAATTTTAAAACAAGATAGGCCAAGCTCACTTCACTCTCAGGATCTTTGCAATTGACCTGAAATTTGATGCTTTGTCAGGATGATTTCTTCTCTTCATTCAAGTTTCCTTCCCACACTCCTTCAGAGGAACAGTCTATAAGTGTTTCCCAAAGTAACTCCCCTAAAAACTTTTGATCACATTCCTCTTAAAATTTTTCTTTATAACACTCTTAATTTCCTGAAATTGTCTTTTTTCAACTGTGCATTGTTGGTGTCTTTGCACTAGAATGTAAACAACATGTGAACAGAGATCTTGGCTGTCTCATAGCATGTCTGTATCTCTAGCACAAAATATACACTTTAACACGTAGTAAATACTCAATAAACGTCTGTTTAATCACTGAACGAACATCAAATTTAGGGTATATTTTTGGTTGGTCCATCTGCTTATAAACTAAGATAGCTCTCGTAACTTTAGATACAAAATCTATGAATATCGTTGTTTCCTGGGGAATTGGGAGATGAATACAGCTGTTGTACAGGTAGAGGTATGCTGGATTCAATTTAAAGTTAATTTTGTTTGATAAAGCCTTCATTTATAGCTGGGATGGTGACTTTTATTTGAGGATAAAACACTACTTCTGAAAAATATTAGTTTTCCGGTAAAGTGACAATTTAATACATCTTTAACGTTGTAGCAAGACTAATTTTTTAGACTATCCATCAAAAAAAGTCCAAGACAATGCTTTTTGCATAGATGTGTATCATTAGTAAAGCTAGATGTATTCCTGTAGTTTATATCATTTTAATGGGGATCTTGGGTTTCGAATTTTTGACTGTATCATTCTTTTTTTTGGTGCCAATGATTTTCAACCCTGGCATTCCATTCTTTGGATAAAATAAAACCGATTGGGAAAAATTCCTTTAGCAGAGATGGGAAGTTGGATAATTTACGTATCACTGAGTTCAATCATCTCATTTTACATCAGAGGAAACTGAGAAACTGAGCCCCAGAAAGGAGAAGTGAATCTGGAACTCTGACTTCTCTCGGCAATTGCAGTATAGCCACACGCTCTGCCTTCCTCACTAGTATCAGTGGATGGGTCACTGTATATTTTGGCATTTATTCCGGAAGTGTTTTTCTTTCACTTATGAAGCTTGAAGCTGCATGTTTTAAATATAATAATATAAAGTGCATATGGGTATTATAAATGAAAAATGTCCCTAGATAAGATCTAAAGCATAAGTGTTTATCTGAAGTAACAATTTGAAGCTAAAGGTTTTATGTGTGCATACCTAACATGAAATTACTTTTATTTTGAGAATTCCAAGATCATAAACTCCAACGGTTTTTGCTGTTTAAGAGTTGAGCTTTGCCGCTGCAGCTCCCTACGGTTCATTCTCATGGTGTTAAATGGAATTTACTCCCAGCGTTTTAACATTGGCCTTATATGAAGATGGCTACATGCACCTCAAGTTGCAAAACACTAAAGGAGTTTGGAAGGAAACACCCTAAATTAGACTATGTGTAAGTCAGTGAGGTTGCTAAGTTACAGGAGGAAATGAAGGCAGTCACTGCACTTGTTGGGTCACATTTTAGGGGTACAGAATTTCATTTCCCTCTTGGGAGATGTTGTCATGTAAAAGCATGGACTTCAGGGTCAGGTCCATAAGGGTGTCAAGTTCACTTTGCTGTTTATGGGCCAAGGACCTAGGACAAGTGACAGAACATCCCTGACCCTTCTTTGACTTAGATGTGAAATTGCCCTGAGATAAAGGTAGAGTGGAGTGAACAGGAATGTGTCCCAAAGCACCAACATTATGGGGGTACAGACATTTAAAAAAATAAAATTTTAACAGTGCCATTTAAAATAATGTGATATTTACATGTTGACGGCATAAGCACTGAGCTTAGCATCTAACTAGCATGAAAGAGTAATTAAAATAGGAAGTTTCCATGTGACAAGCACTGTTAGTAATACCTCCACACGAGATATATTACCAAGATTATCTGATGCTCCTGCTTTCCCTGGGCTCAGTATCGCCAGTGATCACTCTGATGATGCCAACCTCATGGGTGTGTTATGTGGATGAACTGAGATAGCATATAAAATGCTGCAATGGTTATGTAAATGGTAGCCAATGGCCATCAGGACAGGTGCTCCCTCTCGGTTCTCCAAGTTTGACATTGTGCTGGCTTTACTTATCAACTCATTATCTGTTCTACTGGACTTTCAGCAAGGTAAGGCCACTTGTTTCATACTTTATGTCTACCAAGTGCAGTGCCTGATTTGGAATAGGTCCTCTTTGACAAGTTTAAATGAATGTACACAGTCATCCAAAAGTTTCTTAAGTGGGAATTGTGTTATAATTTTGAGAGCTAAATCTCTGCCCTCATAGGAAAGATGAGCTAATACAAAAGGGCTTCTACACCCTTGATGGTGTCAACCTTGGGAGACCTTAGCCTCAACCCAATGACCTTTTCTTGGGCAGTGATAAGGCCAATAAGAGCCAGTGGTGGTTATTTCAATATGAAGTCAGACTATATCTATGTATTATTTCCAAGTGGATGTCCCCTTTGTATTTTAGTTCGTTTGAAATACAATGGGTTGAAATTCATAAATCAAAATAAAACTCCCTTTTATTTATGTTATTTTCATTGGACATTAATGATCCAGTTGAATGGAAAATAGAACCTTTTTTTAAAAAAGAAATTCTAAGCTGTATTTGTATGCACATTTAAAGATTTCTTTGAGGTTGAAGCCTTTTATTAATGGGAATTTTCTCATATAAGTATAATAATAATTATAAAGAAATTTGTCATGTCATTAAATCCTTAGAAGCAAGGTACAAGGCAATCAACATTTAGAGCCTTTCTTGAGAATACATAGCATGTACCCTCTCAAGTGACTTGGTTTTTAGTTGTGGCCTTGACTTGAAAAATAAATCTCCGAGTTACTATGCAGTAAATCTCAAAATCATTTCTCTTAGAGTTTATAGCAGAGCAAGTTGAAGGTGATAAAATTCTTATCAACAAGGAGTTCACATTTTAATATGTGATTAAGGACATGTACTTCTGGTTATTTATAACATGTGTCCAGATTTTTAAAAGCTCTCATTATCATAAAATCAGCTATGACATATAAATTGATTGAAAAACATGCCATAGTTTTTAAACCTCTTCTGAAATGGAAAGGCAGATATATCATTCCTTGGTTTTTATAACATAACATTTTTCATTTGTCGATGGCAGATAGTTGAAGTAAAAAACTCAGAACCTTCACATGAGAGCTCAGCAAATGTTTTCGCAAAGATAGAAACATGAAATATTCACTATTATTCATCTTGCTTTTTTCCATTGGAGTTCATTCAATATTAGTAGGTAGAATCGCCTCATTTGTTTTTTTACTGGCTACTTAATATCCCTTTATCTGGATTTATACAATGTAGTGAACCATTCTCCTATGGATGGAAATTTATGTTGTTTCTAAACTTTTGCTGATATAAACAAGGATGCAAAGACTACCTGTATGCAGGTGTCATTGAGCTTATGGGTGAGTACTCCGTAGCATAAACTCTTAGCAGTAAAATTGCTATGTCTTGGGGCCTATACATCTTTTATCTTTGATAAAGATGGACAAATTGCCCTTCCTAGAAGTTGTATCAATTTATATTCCCACTGGGAATGTAAGAAGATGCACGATTCTTCGCATATACCAATCTGATAGATAAAAAATGGTATCTGTACCCTTTTAATTTACATAGCTCTTGTTACCAGTAGGAGCATATGAAGTTTTTTATATTTCATTTTCTATGAACTCTTCCTGTGTTTTCCATTCATTTTTCTCTTGGATTGTTGGTCATCTTCTGATTTGTTAAAACTCTTTCCGTGTTGGAAAAATCTATCCCTTTGTGATACGATTTACAAATATTAATATTATTTCTCCTAATTTGCTGTTTATCTTGGAACATCTTAGTGATATGAAGAAGGAAATTTAGATTTTTTTGCCTATTCAATTTATGAATATTTTATTTTATGGCTTCTCATAGCCAATATACCTATACACATTCTCTTATTTGTTTCCAGTGTTTTTAACTGGAATTTATTTTGACATGGGATAGAGATCTAATCTCAATTTTTACCAGATGGTTTCCCAGCTGTTGCAACGCCATTTGATTTATCTTTTGCTGATCACCACGCTACTTATATCGCAAACTACAGTCCTGAGTATCTTTGGATTTGTGTCTAGACTCTATTCCTTCCCATTGATCTTTTTATGCAACAGAACCACAATATTTTAATTGCAGTAGACTTACAATAAAACTAGTCTTGATCCCCTCTTTGCCATCATAATTCTTTTCTAAAAATTTCCTGTTCGTGCACATTTATTTTTCCATGTAAATTAAACAAACATCTTGGTATAGGTAAAAAAATATATTGCAATTGTATTTAATGTTTGTGCATCAGTGTTTTCAAGTGTTATTCATTTGTGATTATAGGGGGAGACTATTTCATTGGATTTTGGCATCCATGTTATACTAGCTTCATATAAATAATTTAAAAGGTTTTCCTCTTTTTCTATTCTTTGGATCTGTTTCAACAGTATTAAAGGTATCTGTACTTTCTGATTTTATGTAGTATTGGAGCTCTGTACTCCTTATAGTTTTATTTCACCAGGGAATTACCTAAGATTGGTGATTTTTCAAAGGTATAAGAGGGGCTGGGGGAATGACTCTTCTATTTCCTCAAGTTTAACCCCACCAGTTAGGATATTAATATACTCTGCTCATCTGGGACAGTTCTTGTAAGTTGTAGTTTCTTAGTAAGCCATACATTTCATACAGATTTTCAAATTTATTTGTAAATTGATGAGAATAATAGCACTCTTATTTCTTTTCATTTCCTCTGTTCTTCAGGTTATTTCCTCTTTCTCCTTGTGTATATGTGCATGTATGTACATGCCTTCCATTCTTTTTTGGCTGTATTTGTTATTTATTTATTATATTTTCTAAAAAGAGCCATCTCTGCTATTTTTAAAACTTAATTCTATAACATTTCCACATTCTGATTATTTGATTTTTTTCATTTCTCCTTACCAGTTTTTAAATTTTGTCTTGCTTAGTTTCATTTTGCTCTTTTTCTTTTTGTGTTAAGTCTGGATAGTTATCATTCAGTATTTTTCTTTTTATTATGAATAGAAATATTTAAAAGTATGGATTTTCTCTTAAACCTGGCATTAGCTGTTTCTTACTATTTCTAAGAGTATTTTCGTTATTTTATTTTCTAAGTATTCTGTAATTTTATCTTTATTTCCTCTTTAACCCACATGGATCTCTGCTAATTATACTTTGGGGATTTACTGTGGTTTTCTACATAGTCTAATACTTGGTTAATTTTTTTTGTAGATATTCCATCATTACTCCAAAACAGCTTATTGTCTTGGTTTGTAGGCGATAAATATTTATATCAATTACCCTGTTAATTTTGTTCTTTAGGCCCAGGATGGCCTTGATTATTTCTGCTCCACTTGCACTATCATGGGCTGGGAAAGAAGAAATAGAATACCCTGATGTGACTGATGTGATTCTATCTGTATCTACTCAGATTTCCTGTAGTCTTTGCTTTATGAATTTTAATACTAAATTGTATTCACAGATATCATAATTGTTAAATTTGCAGTGGGTTGAACTTGTAATCATCATCCTAGTATACTACAGATAGTTATGTTTTTCTCTCAAAAAATATCTTTTTTCCCAATGGATAAAGATATCCTTTTGCAATCATCTGTAAGACCAATTTGTTTAGCCTAATACTGTTGTTACATTTCATGGCATATGTTCCTCTCCTATTTATTTGGACAAAATGTATTGACTTTTCTATCTACGTGGTGTTTTAATTAGCATTTTCCCTTCTTCTCACTTACCTTCCCTCCTATCTTTCCCTTCACAATTTTGGTTGCTTACGTTTTATTAGTTCTGATCTTTTCATTTATATCTTTGAATATATCTCCATTTTTTGTTATTTGATCAGCTATATATGATACCTTTTGAATCCTTACCTCTAAAAAGAGAGGATATCGGTATACATACACTACCATCACTTTCTGCCTCATTTAAATGTTGGTAATTATACTATTTCTCCATTTTATGATTCTATTACTATAATGGTCATAGGTTTACTTATTTTTTTCCTTATCTTAGAATTAGATGGCTTCAATAGGCACTGCCATTTGCTGTTTTTATTCTATTTTTCTCTCCCTCTGCTGAAATTCATCCTATGACTTTTGAGAAATTTCAAACTCCTTCAGGAAAGCTTTTTTGGAACATATATTCTCTGAGTTCTTGTTAATATATGTTCAAAAATGCTTTTCTGTGGCCTTTATACTCAAATGATTGGTTGGCTGGGAATAGCATTCCTAAGATCTTCCCAGGCCCTACTGTGCCATGTGCCAACTATGTATTCTACTCTGGAGAATTCTGTGAACAGTTGGCCAAAGACAAGAGAGGAGATTAAAAACACATAAAAATCTAAAATACAATCTCAAAAAGCAAAGCATTTCAAAACAACATCCAATATACCTCAGATGTATCTGAAAGCATTATCACAGCATATCACATAGTAATGATATCCATTATATATCCCAC
>RJWJ010006361.1:0-62760 GCA_004363605.1 Indri indri | reverse complement strand
CATTGCACCCTTTGTGTATGCATATATCCGTCCCCTCCTCCCCCTCGCCCCTCCCCCTTCCCCCTCCCTCCCTACCCCACATCCAATAGATGTTATTCTTATATGTACACTTATGTGTTGTTCAGTTACTACCAATTTGATGGTGAGTACATGTGGTGCTTGTTTTTCCATTCTTGGGATACTTCGCTTAGTAGAATGCAGTCCAACCCTATCCAGGAGTATACAAGAGGTGCTATATCACCATTGTTTCTTAAAGCTGAATAGTACTCCATGGTATACATATACCACATTTTGCTAATCAACTCATGTATTGATGGACACTTGGGCTGTTTCCGCACCTTTGCAATTGTGAATTGCGCTGCTATAAACATTCAGGTGCAGGTGTCTTTCTCATAGAGCGATTTTTGTTCTTTGGGGTAGATGTCCAGTAATGGGATTGCTGGATCAAATGGTAATTCTACTTGCATCTCTTTAAGGTATCTCCATATGGCTTTCCACAGAGGTTGCACTAGTTTGCAGTCCCACCAGCAGTGTGTGACTGTTCCTATCTCTCTGCATCCATGCCAACATTTATTGTTTTGGGAATTTTTGATAAAGGCCAGTCTCACTGGAGAGAAGTGATATCTCATTTTGGTTTTGATTTGCATTTCCCTGGTGATTAGAGATGTTGAGCATTTTTTCATATGTTATTTGGCCATTATTCTGTCTTCTTTTGAAAAGTTTCTGTTCATGTCCTTTGCCCACTTTTTGATAGAGTTGTTTGATTTTTTTCTTGCGAATTTTCCTGAGTTCTAAGTAGATTCTAGTTATCAGCCCTTTATCAGATTTGTAGCATGCAAAAATTTTCTTCCATTCTGTAGGTTGTCTGTTTGCTCTTGTGACAATTTCCTTGGCTGTGCAGAAGCTTTTTAATTTGATCAGGTCCCATTTATTTATTTTGGTTGTTGCTGTGATTGCCTTTGGGGTCTTCTTCATAAATTCTTTGCCTAGGCCAATGTCTAGAAGAGTGTTGCCAACTTCTTCCTCTAGAATTCTAGTAGTTTCATTTCTTAGGTTTAAATCTGTTACCCAGTGTGAGTTGATTTTTGTGAGAGGTGAAAGGCGTGGATCCTGGTTCAGTCTTCCACATGTGGCTATCCAGTTTTCCCAGCACCATTTATTGAATAAGGATTCTTTTCCCCAGTGTATGTTTTTGTCTGCTTTGTCAAAGATTAGGTGGCTATATGAGGATGGTTTTATATCTGGGTTCTCAGTTCTGTTCCACTGGTCAATGACTCTGTTTTTGTGCCAGTACCATGCTGATTTTAATATTACAGCTTTGTAGTAGAGTTTGAAGTCTGGTTAATTGATGCCTCCCATTTTGTTTTTATTGCCCAGAATTGTTTTTGCTATGCGGGGTCTTCTCTGGTTCCATACGAAGCGTAGAATTAATTTTTCTACATCTGTGAAGAATGATGTTGGTATTTTCATAGGGATTGCATTGAATCTGTAGATCACTTTGGGTAGTATAGATATTTTAACAATGTTTATTCTGCCGACCCACGAGCATGGTATGGTTTCCACCTATTTACGTTTTCTGCTATTTCCTTCCTCAGTGTCTCATAGTTCTCCCTGTAGAGGTCTTTTACCTCCTTAGTTAAATATATTCCTAGGCACTTTATTTTCTTTGTTGCTATTGTGAAGGGAATTGAATCTTTGATTTGGTTTTCTGTATGACTGCTGTTGTCGTATATGAAAGCCTCTGATTTGTGTGTATTGATTTTTTATCCTGAAACTTTACTGAATTCATTTATCAGTTCCAGTAGCCTCTTGGTTGAATCTTTGGGGTTTTCTAGATATAATATCATATCATCAGGAAATAGTGAGAGTTTGATCTCTTCTGTTCCCATTTGTATGCCTTTAATTCCGCTCTCTTGCCTGATTGCTGTGGCCAAGACTTCCAGCACTATGTTAAATAGAAGTGGAGATAGTGGGCAACCTTGTCTGGTTCCGGTTCTAAGTGGGAATGCTTTCAATTTTTCCCCATTCAGTATGATGTTGGCTGTGGGTTTGTCATAAATACCAAAACCAGGAAAGGATGCATCAAAAAAAGAAAACTACAGACCAATTTCCCTTATGAATATAGATGCAAAAATTCTCAACAAGATTCTAGCTAACCGAATCCAGGTGCTTATTAAGAAAATAATCCACCATGACCAAGTGGGCTTCATTCCAGAGATGCAGGGATGGTTCAACATACGCAGATCTATAAATGTAATTCACCACATAAACAGAAGCAGAAACAAAAACTGTATGATACTCTCAATCGACGCAGAAAAGGCATTTGACAAAATTCAACACCCTTTTATGATAAGGATACTTAACAAAATAGGCATAGATGGGGCTTACCTAAAAATGATACAACCCATAATATTCTTAAATAATTTTTTTAAAAAATATTATATCCTTTGGCATGTTCTCATGCAAGTTTTAATAATTTTAAAGTTACCTAAAATGATACTCTAAAAGCTGTTCTTTTCAGAGTTATTCTAAAGAACCAACATAAATCAAACCAACCAACAAAAAAGCCTATTGTTTTTATTTTTTTAGCATAATATTTTAATGGGCCATTTGAGTATGGGCAAGAAGTAGACCTACAAAACCCTAAGTTATCTGGTTCCCACCATCCCACTAATAAACCTCATCTCCTACTTATCTCCCTTGCTCACTCCACTCCAGTCACAATGGCTTCTTTGCTGTTCTTTGAATATTTCATGTTTGTTCCTACCTCAATTCTTTTGCATTTGCTGTTCTCTTTGTCTGGAATATTCTCTTTTCTATCTATCCATCTCTCTCTATCTGTCTATCTAAATGGATTACCCTTTCACTCTTTTAGTATTTACTAAAAATTCATATTCTTAGTGAAGATTTAGATCTAAAATTTAATTCCCTCACCAATATTTCATAACCTCCATGTGCTTTATTTTTTTTGTAATACATATTATTATATATCGTAATTTCTATTTTACTTGTTTGTTGTCTCTCTCTCCCACTAGAATGTAAGCTCCATGACAGCAGGGATGTTTATTTATTTTGTGCGCTGCTGTGAACTGCTATGGTTGGAAGATTTCCTGAGTCACAGTAGGTGCTCAGTCAACATCTGTTGAATGAATGAACAGCAAGTCACACAGGGCAGACCTAAAACCCTAGTTCAGAGACTAAAATTTTTGCTAATTATTACTTGTATAATTTCTCTTTTTCTGCACTTCTGCTACAGTTTGACAATTTCTCTTGATCTATGCTAATATTTCATCACCTATTTTCTACTTAGGGGTTTTGTATAGACCCAGATGGCCAAGAACTAGCACATACATAGTTGAAATTAAGTATTCATAGAAGGTGAAGAGCAGAACCCTAGATGTCTAGGAGAACCTCAAGTCTCCTGAGACTCATAGACATCATAGGGAAGGCATTGCATATTCCATAGCATGTTATATAGAACTAGATGTATCTAAATCATGTGGGGCAAGATGGCCTCACTTAACATGCGAGTACTTATTATATGGCTGTTCTTCATGTAGGTTGTGTAATTTTATCCTCACAACCACCCTTGTGAAGTAGATATCACTATCTCCACTTTACAGATGAGGATCTTGAGGCTCAGAGATTCAGTAACTTGTTTAGGGCTAGATAATTAGCATGTGGCAGAGTCTGTACCAAAACCCAGATCTCAGACAAGCAAAGTCTCTGGTCTTGATCACTTGGTTATATTGTTATCAGAGAAGTCCAGAAAGGATCTGTGTTGAGGAGCAGTGATTTTGCAGCCACATTGAGATTTAATTGCTCAGGAACAGCGAATCATGGCACTATCACCAGAAGAAGTGATTTCTGGTGTCTAGGTAAGGTACGAACAAGGTGAAATCTAAAGGATTATGTGTAATCCTTATCCACTGGAATTTTTTTCAGTATAAAGTGGTTGTATAGAAGTTATGAATCTTAAGTGATGAGATTTAAACACTCATAGGATATGTAGAATGAAGGACTGAGAGGCAAGAGGATCTCTAAAATATTGTACTTAGATGTATTTCTTTATCTAGAAATACAGAAATGTATTTTAGTACTTGATGTGAGCTCAGTATGTACATAACAGCATTTTTCTGGGAAGTCAACTGATTGCTGTAAGAAATTCCATTGAAACCCTTTCCCTACTGAGTTGCAATACCACTTTTATAATAGATTCTTAATCAGTGTAGCCTAGTGGTTAAGAGCTTAGGCTTTGGAATCAAACAGAATTTTTTCAAATCTCAGAGATGTCATATGCTAGCCCTCTCCTCAATTGTTTCTAAACCTTAGTTCTCTCATTTGTAAAATGACTATAGTAACCTTACAAGTTTAATGCAAAGATTAATTGTGGTAATGTTAAAAAAGTATGTAGCAGGATGTTATTTACAAAGTAAGCCTCAATAAAAGCTAGTGATTATTATTGTTACTGAGGTGTGTTTTTCATTTATCTATTTTATTACCTAAAGATATCTCTCTGTTGTTTTCCTTGTAATATATTGTTTTAACTCTTACAGGTGATTCATACAGAGGAGGGCATAATTCCATTAATATTCATTCATTTTTGGAGTTAACTAGTCATATTTTGAGCTAAAAGTTAGAGTCATGTTCTTATACCTAAGAATAATACTGTAGATTATTTATATGAATTACATTAAACAAATCCATTAATTGTGGAGATAATTGACATTTTTTTAGCATCGGATCTTGCAAATAAAAACTATGGCATATCTCACCATCTGTTTAAATCTTTCTTGTTGCCTTTGAGAAAAGTTGTGTACTTTCTTTCATTGTAGGTTTTGTGTGTTTCATGTTAGAAATTTTCTACGTATTTTATATTTCTGTAGCTTTTATATTTTCCCCTTTATATTTTCTAACTAGTTAGTTCTGGTATATAGGGTTTTCTGTATGTTTGTATCTATCTGGCCATATGAATTAACTTTGTTTGTTCAGTTGATTATCCTGAGTTTTCTTCTAGGCAGATAGTTCCTTATCAGTGAACAACTATAAATTAATATCTATTATGATAACTATACCTTTTAGATTTTTATTTCTTATTAAAATTGCTAATAATTATTGTAATAATTATAATAGCTAACCCATAATACTTTACTATGTGTGGGTACATTTGTAATTGCTTTATTCATAGTGACTTAATTTTCATAGTGACGCAATAAGATATGTCCTATTGTCATCCTCATTCTACAGGTGAGGAATCTGAGGTTTAGAAAGATTAAGTAATTAAGTGCACACAGATATTTAGAGACATTATGTGCTCAAACCAAAACTGCCAAATTTTAAAATCTTTATATTTACTCATTCTACTATACCACCAAACATCCACAACCATGTTATAAAGTAACAGGAACAGTGAAACTGTTTATTTCCTCATTTTAATGGGACTGTCTATACTATGTTTCACAAAGAAGCGTGACATTGGCTGTGTTTATCATATTAAATAGATATCCTTTTATTTCCAATTTTCTTAAAATGTTGTCAGATTTTTTTTTTAATTTTTTTTGAAACAGAGTCTCACTCTGTTGCCCTGGATAGAGGGAGTGCCGTGGCATCAGCCTAGCTCACAGCAACCTCAAACTCCTGGGCTCAAGTGATCCTTCTGCCTCAGCCTCCCGAGTAGCTGGGACTACAGGCATGTGCCGCCATGCCTGGCTAATTTTTTCTATATATTTTTAGTTGTCCAGCCAATTTCTTTCTATTTTTAATAGAGATGGGGTCTCACTCTTGCTCAGGCTGGTCTTGAACTCCTGACCTTGAGTGATCCTCCCACCTCAGCCTCCCAGAGTGCTAAGATTACAGGCCTGAACCACCGTACCTGGCCTAATTTTGTCAGATTTCAATCTGACCAAAAACATTTTATGTATTGAGATTATCTTCTCTTTTAAAATTTTTCTCATGATGCAATTAATTATATTAATAAAATTTCAAATATTATATAATCCTTGCATTTAAGGGATTTATAAAACCATTATTATGGAAATCAAAACCACAATGAGATATCACCTTATACCTGTTAGGATAATTACTAGAACAAACAAACAAAAAGATAGCAATGATGTGGAGATATTGGAATGCTATGCACATTTAGTAGGAATGTAAAGTGGTGCAGTCGTTGTGAAAAACAGTATGGAGGTTCCTCAAAAAATTAAAAATAGAACTACTGTCTGATCCAGCAATCCCACTCTGGCTATATATTTAAAATAAATGAAATCAGGATCTCAATGAGCTATCTGCACTCCAATGTTTATTTTAGCATTATTCACAGTAGCCAAGATATGGCAGCAACCTAAATGTCCATCAATTAGTAAACGGATAATGACAATGTGGCGTATACATACAATGTAATACTATTCATCCTTAAGAAGAAGGAAATCCTGTCATATGTGACAACATGATGAATTTGGAAGACATTATGCTAAATGGAATAAGCCAATCTCAGAAAGACAAATACTGCATGATTTCACTTATATGACATCTAAAATAATCAAACATACAGAAGCACAGAGTAGAATGTTGGTTGCCAGGGACTATGGGAAAATAAAGGGGTTGTTATTCAACGGGTATAGTTTCACTTCTGCAAGATGAGTAAGTTCTAGGAATATTTTATACACTGCTGTGCCTATAGTTAACACTGAATTATGCACTTAAAATGTGTTAAGAGGGTATATCTCATGTTAAGTGTTCCTACCACAATAAAAATTATTAAGCATGTTATATACGCTGCTATATTTGTTTTGTTGTTGTTTTACTTGGTGGTTTTTGCATATGTAAGTACAGATGAGTCTGTAGAGACTGCATCTTTTTTTGTGTTAACTTTTTAATGTCCAAATATCAGAATAATGTTTGCTATAGAAGCTGCTTGGAAGAGATTTCCTTCTTTTCCTATGTGTTGGAATGTTTTATATAGCATGGAAATTATTTTTTTGAAGTATAAAGCGGAGTTTCTTAACCTTGGCACTATTGATATTTTAGGCTGGGTAATTCTTTGTTGTAGGAGGGCGTCCTGTACATTGTAGGATGCTTAGCAGCATCCTTAACCTCTATCCACTACATGTCAGTAGTAACTCTCCCCATTCCACTTGTGACAACCAAAAATGTCTCTGGACATTGCCAAATTTGTCCTGGGGTGCAAAATCTACCCCGAGTACACACCAGTTAAGAACCACTGATGTAAAAGAATTCTGCTACTAACTTCCTGTGCCTGTAACATTTTTCAGAAGATTTTCTTTAATAGTATTTTCTATTCCTTTCATGATTATTAGTCTTTCCAAGTTTTCTACTTCTTGTGCTAATTCTGGTAGTTTTTATGTACTCATAAAGTAATTTATTTTCTCAAGAATTTCTTTATTAATACAGTCTCCTTTATATCTGTTATTAGCAATATCATCTTTCCCATTTCCAGCCTTTTTGCATTTGAATTTTTTCTTTTGTTTTCTTTACATTTGCTGGAGGGTTTGTCCATTTCATTGTTTTGGTGTTTTTGTTGTTTTTTAATTTCCCATAGTCATTTCCTAACTTCTTACCATGTACTAGGTACTGTACTATATGGATCAAACAAGTTATCTGACATAATAAATGAGCCAATTGCAGTATACAAATTTATAAACCTATAATTACAGTATGATAAATGTTTGAATAACAGCATAGACGGGGTACCATCGAAAGACAAGGAGAACAATTAAATATTAACTTTAGGGTCCAGGAAGGCTTGCCAGAAGCTTGAGTTCAGTCTTGAAGGACTTGAGAAAAAATAATCTTAGAAGTGACTATGTGGAACTAATGAAAAATGCTACAGAAATTCTTAGACAGGACAACTGAGGATGGGAAGATCTTGAGTGTAAGTTAGGTTTTGGACAGATTTATGAGTGGTGGAGATAACTTCAGGTGGAGAGAACTGCAGATAAAAAATGGTAAAATTAAAACTCAAAAAATTAAAGTCCTTTTTTATATTTGACAGAAAAAAGAATGCTTTTGAAAATCTCTAGAATGAGTGATAAGAATGTGTGTGCGCTGTATGAAAATCAGGATGCTGAAGTAGTTAGAGGGCAAAAACATCAAAGTCCACTTTCAATCATCCTTATTCATTATATTTCAGCATGTATCATGCATGAACTTTCCGACTCTCTTTTTCCTTTTATGACTTGTCCTTTTTTGAAGTCCTACATTCATTTACATAACTGGAGAGATTTTCCTGGAGCCTGAAGACACCTGCTCTTAATGTGAAAAAAAGTGTTCCACACCCCTTTGCATAAATGCTATGGTCATTGTACTAAGTTTCCCAAATTACTTTTATGAGGAATGGCAGGTCTTCCTTTGGGCCCATCTGATTCCTGGCTTGAGTCATAGTGCTGCTAGGCCATGCACCAATGGGAGAATGACTGAGTCAATGTCAGGACCAATGAAGAAAAAAAGGTTGAAGTGATAATGTTGTGAAACGAATATGAGCTGAGATTTTGGCTTCTGTTTACTTCTCTAAAAATTATAATTTCCTGGCTTGTGATCTGGAAATGTGTACACTGCTTTTCAAGTCACGTTTGTACTGCAGTTTGAGTTGTTCAATTCTTTCCTTGTGTTCATGTTCCGTAGCAGAATCACTAAGCGGTGTTGTACCTTGCCACATGGCAAGTGTACCAGCCTTGCTGGAGAATCCCAGGTGGCCTTAAAGGGGTAGGCCAGAAACAATGGATCTAATCAAACTAATTCTACCAGGGAAATCTGTGATGTAATGTACAGAAGTCATGAAAGATGTGTGCCAAGAGCGCAAAACACCTGGTGTACCATTTGGCTATTTTAAGAGTATGGAGCTATCTGTAATTAGTCTATGTGGTGTGGGGTGCTGTTCTCATTGGTTAGCAATTCATTATGTTTATACAGGCATACTTGTGTTTACTTTTTAATATCCTTTCTCTCCTCCATGCCTTTCTTCCCATGGACATGCCATTCGGCCCTTATTCATTCATCAAGGCATCACTCTAGTCACTTATGCTAAGAGGCTGTGTGTTTCTTTGTTCTTCTCCCAGGGACAGTTTTCCATCTGATTTTTGTGGCCCCCACTGTATTATAACTTATCATATTGTATTATAATATGTTTATTTACTCACTACTCTCCCCCAGTAATTAATATACTTTTTGAAGAAAGGAACTATGATATTAATCCTTAAAGCTGAATGCCTAGCATTGTTCCTAAGAATTGTTTTGGGAAATGAATTGAATGCTGCTCTCTCTGCCCATGTTCCTGACTTCTACCTCACTGTCACGTGCTGTTTAGTCTTCAAAGCTAATGGAAACCTTCCCTTCAGCTTGGGGTAAAGACCTTACCTGTGGCCCCCTAGAGCATTGAGTGCTTTCTCTCTAATAAAACCCATTGCACTATATTATCATTTTCTTGTCTGGGTCTGTTTCCTATGAATCTTTGAGGGCAAAGATTGTGCTGGATTCATCTTTGTATCACCCACAGCCTGTTGTTTACCTGATTTATAAGGTACACTCAATAAATGTTGGAATGATGGGTGGATGACTATTAGAAATAACATGTTGGAACAGTAGCTTAGAAACACAGTATCTGGATGTAATTCCCAGTTCTGTCCATTATTATCTGTTTGATTTGGGGCAAGTTGCTTCACTCTGTAAAGGCTCATTTTTCTCAATTATGCTGTAGAAACAAAAATCCTTACTCTGCCTGCCTCCAGGGTTTGGTACAAAGAGAAAAATCCAAATAAACTAATGGCTGTGAGATTTTTAAAAAAAACTTTTAGTGCGAAAGAAAAAAAAATGGCGTACTATAGGTAGCCTGCCAGCTCGCAGCTACCAATGAAAGAAGTGAAAGCTGCGGGCATCTGCCTTTGTATGGATTGCTTGTACCTGAAGCAGCATTGTGAATTCACAGAGAGGTAACATGGGACACTCAGTGTGGAAAAAAAGGTGACAAGGTGATACATATAACAAGATCAGAGAATGCGAGGGGAATAATAGGAAAACAGAGCACAGGAGTGCGGTGCTTGCCTTGACAGCACAGTGAGGACTGAACTGCAAGACTGCTTCCACCACCCCCACAGACCTCCTACCTGATCAGACAGGGACCTGCTTGGAGTCTGTGCAGAGCCTTTACAGTACACAACAGGCGCCCTGGGGATCAAGCAACAGCTAAAGCCATCCTGAACTCTCAGGTGCATTGTGCCACATTTACACCAGTCTGGAGAGGAAGTGGACTGACTTGAGGCTTCCCTGAGCCATACCTTGGAACATGAAGCCACGTGCTTCACTCCTAGAGTGCAACAGGACATGGGCATGGGAATTAACCAGAGAGCAGCAGGCTCCAATCTTAGAGGCTTGGGTGACCGCTTAGGCAGGTCCTGTGTGGGGCATAGACAGCTACAACCTCTACTCATCCGACCTGGCATCTGTGGCACCCTTGTACCTAAGAAGCAGCCTTCTGCTTGCTTGGCCCTGAATCCACCCTCCAGACCCCAGTGCCTCCTGCATGCTTGTCCCCAACCCCACACTCCAGGTTGGTTCAGCCTGCCATCTGCACCACCCTACTTCTGGGATGGAGCCCCTGCTCAGAGTCTTTGCTTCTGGTTCCACCTCATTCCCAACTCAGATGCTCTCACACTGGGGTGTAACAGGCTCCATCCTGAGAGGCCTTGGGTGACCACTTTGGCTGGTCCTGGGTGGAGCGTGGAGAGGTGCAATCTGCACACCTGGACTGGGCATCTGGAGAAACCCTGTTCTTGAGAAGCAGCTTACTGCTTGCTTGGCCCAGAATCTAGCCTCCAGGCCTCACCTGCCTCCTGCCTGCTTGACTCTGACCCCACCCTCCTGATTCGGTTAGCCTGCCGTATACACAGACCCCACTTCTGGAACAGAGCCCCGCTCAGAGGCCGTGCTTCTAGCTCCATCCCAGTCCTAGCTTGGAGGCTCTATGCTGGAACACGGCAGGCTCTGGCCTGAGAGGTTTTCGGTGGCAGCTTTGGCAGGCTCTGATTGGAGTATCGAGATCTCTGCACTCCGTCGGCTCCCGGAGCCAACCTCAACCTGCCTAACTTAACATTTGCAGGACCCCGGTGCCTGTGGAGCAGCCTACTGCTTGCTGGGCGAAGACTCCATCCTCCCGCCCAGACACTGTCCTGCCTGCTTGGCCTGGACCCCACCCTCCAGATCGGATCCGGCCATCATCTGCACCGTCTTGTTTCTGTCTCAGAAACCCTGCTCAGAGGTTCTGCTTGCAGTTCCTCCCCAGTCTTAGCTCTGAGACTTTCACTCCGGAACCTGAGGCTCCACCCCTGTAACTCCAGAAATCCCACCAGGCCTGAGACACCATCCTCAAGTCTCCAGCACTGCTCTTGAACCAAAATACCTGACCCCAGAGGCTCCACCACCAAAGCAGGGCTGGAAGAGTTACTCTAAAGTCCACCACCCCACGAGGGATGCCCAGCCTCAAGCCGCCAGCACATTGTGACCTGCTTTGAGCAAATGCCCACAACCCAGGGTCCCAAGACAACCTTATCCAGTTGTTGTGGTTACCTCTGTGGGGAGACCCTGGGTAGAGTAATCCCCGCAATACTAGCCTCAGTGAAGAGAGTCTCATCTAGCTCCCAACTTGAACATCCTACTACTATGTGGATAGGTTCTAGCAAGGAACAAGTGTCCTGCAAACCTATTAACCCACAATTCAGAAAACAGGGTACGGATTAGAAGAAACTAGCAAAAGAATCCTGGCAACATGAAAAATCAAAACAGATCAACACCCACAATGGATAACAACAAAGCTACAGCAGTGAACTCCAACTACAAGGAAATTGTTGAAATGACAGAAATGGAATTCAGAATATGGATAACAGATAAGAAGACTGGAATTGAAGGGATAGTTGAAAACCAACAAAAAGAGGCCCCCAAAATATTTCAGAACATTAATGAAAAAGTCACCAAAGAGCTTGACAAAATTAGGAAGGATATAATAGAATTTATAGAAATGAAAGAGTCTTTCAGGGATTTTTCAAAACGCAGCAGAAAGTTTCAGCAACAGATTAAACCAAGGAGAAGAAAGAATCTCACATCTTGAACACAAAGCTCTCGAGCTACCCCTGTCATTTAAAGAGGCAGAGAAGAGAACAGCAAGGGCAGAGCAATCACTGAGAAAGATATGGGACTACATGAAGTGAACAAACACACTAATCATAGTTATCCCTGAGGGAGAAGAAGAAAGTGAAAAAACATGGAAAATCTATTTGAGAGAATTATTATGGAAAATGTCCCCAGTATCACCAGAGATCCAGACATCCAGATAGAAGATGGTGATTGAATTCTGGGAAGATTCATAGCAAATAGAACATTTCCAAGACACATAGTATTCAACCTGGCCAAAACCAAAGTGAAAGAGAAAATTCTACAAGCAGCTAGATGTAAGCAACAACTGACTTACAAGGGAAAACCCATCAGGATAATAGCAGACTTCTCAGTGGAAACCTTACAAGTCAGAAGGGAGTGGACCCCCGTCTCCAATCTTCTTAAACAAAACAACGGCCAGCCTAGAATTTTGAATCCTGTAAAACTAAGTTGCATATTTGATGGAGAAATTAAATCTTTTCCAGACAAGCAAACACTTAGGGAATTCACCAAGTCTAGCCCTGCCCTATAGGAAGTACTCAGACCTGCATTATACATGGATCAGCACAATAGATACCCACCAGTGTAAAAACCCCAAAAGCTAAAGGTCAGAGCCAAGTCACCACAATGGCTCAAGAGGTAAAACAGAGCAATAATGTTCTACTCAACAAGAAGAACAGAAATCCACCCCACTTATCAAATCTTTCAATAAATGAGAATGGCTTGACCTACCCACATAAAAGACATAGATGGCTGAATGGAAAATAATAAATAAATAAAAGCCAAGTATCTGCTGTTTGCAGAAAACACATCTAATTCACCAGGAATCATTCAAACTCAAAGTAAAGGGATGGAAAACAACATTCCATGCAAATGGAAACCGAAAGAAAGCTGGTGCAGCAGTTCTTATATCAGATAACATAGACTTCAAATTGACAAAAGTAAAGAAGGACAAAGATGGCCATTATATAATGGTAAAGAGAACAGTTATAAAAAAAAAAGAGAACAGTTATACAAGAAGACATGAAAATTATAAATATTTATGCACCTAACACAGGTGCATGAATATTCATAAAGCAAATCCTACTTGATCTAAACAAAATGATAAACAGCAGCATCATGATAGCCAGGACTTTAAAACCCCTCTGACAGAACAGGACAGATCCTCCAAAGATCAAATAAATGAAGAAACAATGAACTTAAACAGAACTCTAGAACAAATGGGCCTAACAGATATTTGTGGAACATTCTACCCAATTACTGCTGAATATACGTCCTTCCCATCAGCTCATGGAAAATTCTCTAAGGTTGATCACATCCTAGGCCACAAAACATGTCTCATCAAATTTAAAAAAAATAGAAGTTATGCCATGCATCTTCTCAACAACAATGGAATAAAATTAGAAAGCAACCCCAACAGAAACACTCATCATTATACAAACTCATGGAAACTAAATAGCCCACTGCTGAATGATAGTCGAGTCAAGGAGGAATTTAAGATGGAAATGAAAAGATTCTTTGAACAAAATTATAAAGGGGACACAAGTTATCAAAATCTGTGGGATACAGCTAATGCAGTCCTGAGAGGAAAATTCATGGGGGGAGGAAGGGATGGGTAAATTCACACCTATCCTATACAACACACATTATTTGGGTGACGGGCACACTTATATTTTTGACTCAAATGGTACAAAAGCAATTTATGCAACCAAAACATCGTACCCCTGTAATATTCTGAAATAAAATTCAGAAAATTCTAAATATTGTCTGTTGTATATATGATCTACCTCAAATATGTTGCATATAGAAAAAAAAAAAAAAAAAAAAAAAAAAACCAAAACTTTTAATGTGAAATTATAGGTGGTTAAAAAAGAAAAACAAGCCAAAGAACCACCTAACTTTACCTTTTCTGTTCAAAGCTATTATAGTGATTTTACATAAGATTTAAAGATTCTTTTGATGGTGGGACATAACACACTTACACGAGGATAGATGACAAGTGGAACTCTTTGATACTTATATCCTTAAATGAGAGAAGGCTTCCAGGCAGGGCCACACAAGGGGCTGCACCTAGGGACAGAGTAACTAACATCCAGCTAGAGCTGTAGGAGGCAGCTTTTATATGGCAAGCTGGGTGGGGTTAGCTAGGTTCTGCAGGTTCCCTGTGGATTAGCTAATTTGGATTATTGCTCATACTCCCTGGGCATAGGGGCTGTTCCTGCTTCTCTTGTACCTAGCCATGGGGCAATTAGGGTGGGTGCATAGTGTCCCAGGAATGTGAGAGCCTGATAAGGGTTGGGGTGTGGACTTTAATTAACTGCTTAAAAAGGGGAACTGACTTAACTCCAGCAAGGGCCTCAAAACTGGGTCAAGACTACATTTTAAAAAAATAACAAAACTATGTTATAGTCTAAAGATCTCTAATGCATATATTTTATCTACAACTATATGAGAAATATTTTTCCCACAAAAACTGCTAGTTCTAATCTAAATCAGTGGATGATAGATATGGAGGACAGTGGTAGGGGTCAGAATTGCAACTCTGTTTCACCCAAGATTCTTGGTAAAACTGCATCATTATAAACATAGCCCAAATTTTGAATTTTCATCTTCTGCTTTCAAAATTTAGTTCTACCTTTTATTAGCTTTCTGATAATACAATACACAAAATGTAAGATCGTTAAGGTAGAAGGTAATACATATAAAGTACCGATTGCAGAGATTATAACTATTTTTCAATCCCTAATGAATGAATAAATCTAGGCAATAATTAACAATACCTGCTAAAATTTACCAAAGATAGATAACCAGAGATAATTTACTTCTGGATGGAAGTACACAAATAACCTGTAAAACCATCTTGGTAAAATGACTTCTTTTCCTTTGGGTAGATACCCAGTAGCGGTGTTGCTAGATTGAATGGTAGGTAAGTCTACTTTTAGTTCTTTGAAAAATCCCTATACCATTTTCCGTAGACAGTGTGCTAATTTACAGTCCTATCAACTACTCAGCCATAAAAAAGGGATGAATTAATGCCTTTCGCAGCAATTTGAAAGGAATTGGAGACCATTACCCTAAACAAAGTGTCTCAAGAATGGTACACCACATGTACTCCACATGTACTCTCTATTAAATTGGAGCTAACTGATGGGTGGACATGTGCACAGAAGGAAGGAAGGGTCATTGGAAATCAAGCAGGAGGAGGGGGGAGAAAAGGGAGGGGCAAAAATCAATCTAATGGGTACAGTGAACACTATTCGGGTGATGGACATACTTATAGCCCTGACACAAGCATTAGAAAAGTGCTACATGTAACACAAGTATTTGTACCCCCTTAATATTCTGAAATAAAATTAAAAAAGAAAGAAAAAAAGCATTTTGGAAAAGAAATATAAATAAACAAGAAATACAGAAGACAGAGGAATATATTTTAAAAAACCAAAGGGCTGTTATCAAAAACCACACTGGATGAAATTCTACAGAGAAAATTATTTGTTTCCTATTGCTGCTGTAACAAATTACCAGAAACTTGGTGGCTTTAAACAAAAGAAATTCATTCTCTTGCAGTTCTGGAGGACAGAAGTCTGAAATCAGTATTAATGGACTGAAATCAAGGTGTCAACAGGACCACACTTTTTTCCCCAGGTTCTGGTGGCTGGTGACATTCCTTGGCTTCTGGCTGCATCACTCCAGTCTCTGCTTCCCTAAGTCACATTGCCTTCTCCTCTTCTCTCTGTGTAAAATTTCCTTCTGCCTCTCACTTATAAAGACACTTGTGATTGTATTTAGGGATCACCCTGATAATCCAGGATAATATCTCATTTCCAGCATCCTTAACCACATCTGTACAAGCACTTTGTATTTTTCATTTATTTATTTATTCATTCATTCATTTATTTATGTTTGCTCTCTAAGGTATCAATCCCTGTTTCCATGAACTAAGATGTGGATATCTTTGGTAGAGAGCATTTTTACCACAGAAAGCAATCAAGTTTCCTTAAAAATAATTTCAAAGTTAAAAACAAAGCAGAGAAAGATTGGAGAGAAAAACTATAGTTTTAAAGAGATTTAAGAGATACTAGTGGATACGGTGAGCATCGTATGGGAGAAGGGCATGACTCTAATCCTGGCTTGGGTGAGGAAAAGTCATAAAATGTAACCAAAATGTTTGTACCCCCATAATATCCTGAAATAAAAAAGAGAGATACTATGAATCGATATCAATATATGGAACTTGTTTAGATCCTGATTAAGAGAAATACATTGTATAAAATAAAATACTATTGGGAAATTTGAACATCAGAGGATATTTCCTGATAAGAAGAAATATTTCTCTGTGAGGTAATGGTACTATGGTAATTTTTTTTTTTTGAGACAGAGTCTCACTCTGTTGCCTGGGCTAGAGGGCCACAGCAACCTCAAACTCCTGAGCTCAAGCAATCCTTCTGCCTCAGCCTCCCGAGTAGCTGGGACTACAGACATGTACCACCATGCCCTGCTAATATATATATATATATATATACATACACATTTTAGTTGTCCAGCTAATTTCTTTCTATTTTTAGTAAGGACGGGGTCTTGCTCTTGTTCAGGCTGGTCTTGAACTCCGGAGCTCAAACGATCCACCCATCTTGGCCTACCAGAGTGCTAGGATTACAGGTGTGAGCCACCCCATCAGGCCTGTGGTAATTTTTAATGAATGAATTCTTAGCTTCTGGAAATATATGATGGAATATTCAGTTACAAATGAAAGGATATGATACTCCCATAATAAAGACAAAGTTTAAAAAAAAAACACCTATCATAAAGCTTGGGACATAGTAGGAGTTAAATCACAGTGGCTGCTATTATGAAAGTTACCAGGTGGCCAAGTTTGCATTGAATGAGTTCAATATTTGATAGAAAGAGAATTATATTTTACTAAGTATTGGATTTTGATGTTTCTTTAATATTGATATTTATTTTCTTAATGATATAATATTACAACTTTACTATGATCTAGGTATTGATCTATCACAAATAGTGAGATAGCTGAATAGCGTTTGATCATATATATACAGTCGTCCCTCAGTATCCTCAGGGAATTGGGTCCAGGACCCACACGGATACCAAAATCTGCAGATGCTCAAGTGCCTTACATAAAAGGGCATAATATTTGCATACAACCTATGCACATCTTCTCTTACACATTAAGTCTTATTTAGTTTACTTATAATGCCTAATAGAATGTAAACATCCTGCAAATAGTCATTTTACTATGTTATTTTTTAAATTGTATTGTTTTTTTGATGTATAGCATACAAACATTTTCTCGCATTCTGTGTAGGTTGTCTATTTGCTCTAATGATAGTTTTCTTGGCTGTGCAGAAGCTTTTTAATTTGATCAGGTACCATTTATTTATTTTTGTTGTTGCTGTGATTGCTTTGGGGGTCTTCTTCATAAATTCTTTGCCTAGGCTGATCTAGAATCTATATAGAACTCAGGAAAATTGGCAAGAAAAAATCAAACAACCTCCTTTTAATAAAAGTGGGCAAAGGACATAAACAGAAACTTTCCAAAAGAAGACAGACTAATGGCCAACAAACATAGGAAAAAATTCTCAACATCTCTAATCATCAGGGAAATGCAAATCAAAGCCACATGAGATATTATTTAACTCGAGTGAGAATGTTTTTTTGTCAAAACTTCTCAAAACGACAAATGTTGGCGTGGATGCGGAGAGATGGGGGCACTCGTACACTGCTGGTGGGACTGCAAACTAGTACAACCTCTATGGAAAGTAGTAGGGAGATACCTCAAAGAACTAAAAGTAGAACTACCATTTAATCCAGCAAGTCCACTACCAGATATTTACCCAGAGGGAAAAAAGAAAGACATTCTGTAAAAAAAAGACATCTGCACTTGAATGTTTACAGCAGCACAATTCACAATTGCAAATATGTGGAAACAACCCAAGTGCCCATCAATACATGAGTGGATTAATAAAATGTGGTATATGGATACCATGGAGTACTACTCAACCACAAAATATGATGAACTACCTCTTGTATTCTACTGGATGGAGCTGGAGCCCATTCTTCTAAGTGAAGTATCACAAGAATAGAAAAACAAACACCACATGTAGTCACCATTAAATTGGTGCTAATCTATCAAAACTTATGTGCACATATGGAAGTAACATTCAATGGGTGTTGGGCAGGTGGGGAGGAGGAGGGGATGGGCAAACTCACACCTAACAGATGCGGTGCACTCTCTGGGGGATGGGCATGCTTGTAGCTCTGACTCGGGCAATGCAAAGGCAATTTATATAACCAAAGTGTTTGTACCCCTGTAATATTCTGAAATTTTTTAAAAAATGTATTATTTTTATTTTTTTCTAAATATTTCTGATTTGTGCTTGGTTGAATCTGAGGATGCAGAACCCATGGATACAGAGGGTTGACCATGCATACATAAACACATAGACACATAATATACATACACATACACACACACACACACAAGTTGAGTGTCCCTAATCCAAAAATTCAAAATCCAAAAAGCTCCAAAACTTTTTGAGTGCTAATAAGATGGCACAAATGGGTTGCAGTCAAAATGCAGTCAAAATGTTGTTTCATGCACAAAATTATTAAAAATCTTGTATAAAATTACCTTTATGCTGTGTGTTTAAAGCGTATATGAAACATAAATGAATTTTGTCCTTAGACTTTTGTCCCATCCCCAAGATATCTCGTTACGTATATGCAAATATTCCAAAATCCAAAATCTAAAACACTTCTGGTCTCAAGTATTACAGAAAAGGAATCTCAGCCAATCTGTTTTATATATATACATGTTTAAATATATGTGTGTGTATATATATGTATATATATACACATACATATTTGTACATATATGTACACACACACATACAAACTATTAGGGCACTCCAGAGAGGCAGAACCTGTAGGATGAATATATGTAGAAAGGGATTTACTATAAAGAATGGCTCATATGATTATGGAGGCTGAGAAGTTCCAAATCTGCAGTTGGCAAGCTGGAGATCCAAGAGAGCCAGTGGTGTAGTTACTGTATGAAAGTCAGCAGGCTGGAGGCCCAAGGAGAGTCAGTGTTTAATTTTGGGTCTGAAGACAGGAAAAAAAAAAATGATGTCCCGGCTTAATGGAGTCAAGCAGCATGAGTTCACTCTTAATGATCCTTTTTGCTCCATTCATTTCTTCCATTGATGGGATGAGGTCCACTCACAGTAGGCATGGCAATCTGCTTTACTTAGTCTTCTTATTTAAATGTTAATCTCATCTAAAAATACCCTTCCAGAAACACACAGAATGTTTGACCAAATATCTGGGAACCTCATGGCCCAGTCAAGTTGATACATAGAACTAGCCATCACAATATATATTATATATTTATTATATATGCATATATCCACATATTATATATGGATATGCATATTTTATGTATACAGATTACATATTTTATAGACACATATTTTTTTCTTAATGTCTGTTTTAGGTCAGATTCCTCTGGGAACCAGACTCAAACATGAATATTTGTGTGCAGGAGGTTTATTGAGTGCTCCCAGGTTCAACAGGTATGAGGGACTGAGTAAAGAATTAAGCAGAGAAAGAAGGTGAACTAAAATGCAGTTGCAACAGAGCCAACCCCACCAGGAGTTATAAAACAGGGATGACCCTTCAAAATTGTCCTTAATTGACACAAGGGAGCTGGACCATTTTGTTCTCACTTTGATTAGTCACTGCATATACTTTGCCCCTAGGTAGAGGACATAGCTATGGACAAGGTGGCTCCCTTCAGTCAAGGATTATTATCAGAAAGGGTCTCAGACAGCACCTTCAGCAGCCAGCACTTCTGGCAGCTAGAAAAATGACTGAGAGTCTTGAAGAGGAGTTATGAGCAGTGTATTACTGCATCCGCCAAACTCCACCCCTTTTCCTACTCAGATCCATTTACTTCATATAGCAAACCTACACAATATTGGAATAGCTTCTCCCAGATTCTGATTGGTTGCTCTTCCTGAGGAAATTTCCAAAAGGAAGGTTAGTAGTCTAATAAATAGCCCCTGCTACTGTAATAAGTCTCAGAGATAAAACTGATATTCATCATCTCCCTCCTCCACTACGCATTCTGAATTCCCTTAGACTGGTAACCTCTTCTAATCTAGATGACTTTTCTGGAGCTGTGATACAAATTCCTAGCCTTAAGATAAGAATATTAAGCACTCCTTGGCTTTTCCATTTACCATTAAATTGGATAAAAAAGTAGCAAAAGACACAGCTTACTGTGGCACTTTTGAAAACATTCCTTCCTGGGAACCAACACTTCTAGAATGACTGCATCTAAAGAAGTTGCAGTAGGTCACAGGAAATAATCATAAGCATAGCCATTACTATTATCACCCATTAGTTTCTAGACTCATGAGTTATATCTATTGTTGGTGATGGTCAATGATTTAGAATGTCATCTCCAAGCTTTAGCCTCAGCTGTATCTTTAAAAAGTCATTCCATTGCTCTGTCACGCTGGCCACTTCTGTGTATTATAGTACATGGTAAGTCCAGTGGACCCCATGGTTATGTGCCCAATACTATGCTTTGTTTGATGTAAAGTGGATCCTTTGATATAAGATGTTGTATGGAATTCCATATCACTAGGTTAAATATTCTATAATTCTTTGAATAATTGTGCTGGCCAAGAGCCTGCAAGCAGGAAAGTAATACCCAGGTTATGTGTCGATCTCACTTAACATGCCACCATCAAGTGGCTGTTGAGTCTACTTAGTGGATGTTGCCAAATTAGAGTTATTTTTGGTCTCTTTTGCTATCATGTATACAGTAGCAAGAGTTAGATCAGACTTTATGAATGAGAATTCATGCTGTTAGGTCCATGCACAGTCTTCACATCTGTCAACATGGCTACTCCATCCATATGCCTTTTATGCTAGCTCTGGGGTAGCCAATGATAGAAACTGGTTAATGTTACCTGACCAAGACATTCTGCGTATTTGGTTGTTTAGTACCTCTCTCATGGTGGATGCTTTTTGGTTAGGATTATTAACATGTGATACATACATCTTCACAGTGTGCACACTACAATAGGCATTCACATGCCTCTTCCCTAGCTCTCCTTTCCCATGATCCTACTGTGTTTTTTCTTCCAAGGCCGTAAGCAATAAGCCAAATAGTGAATTTTTATGTGTAATTATTTTGGACTACTTCTCTTTCCACAGGAAGTGGATATCCAGGTGCATTACTTTTATCTCTGACCAAGGATTTAAAAGATTTGCTTTTTCTGCTATCCTGTTGGCTACCCCTGTGTGGGACTGTAAGGTAGCCACAGTCCATTTGGGGGTTGTACTCACATAGTGAGCAGACCCTTCTGTAAACCAAGCTTGGCCTTCCTTATCCTCAATTACCTGGTTATATATTTCTTTGTGACCATGGGGATGAACTAAAAGAAAAATGCCAGTGCAAGAGTTGTGAGTAAAATAAGGGTCTTGGCTACTTGTCCATGCAGATTACCTGCATCAGTGGCCAAATACCATTTACCTGAGCCTGTGATAATCTGATCTAAAAAAGGATATTTCATCCAGCACAGAAGCCATAATTGAGGCTATTACTTGGTTGAGTTTGTGATAGTCACTTTCATCTGCCAGGCTACATATAATTTTGTAAGGTCTAAAAATAGATGGAAATATAATTATGGATTACTACCCCTGTTTCCCTGGGGTCTTTTAGTATGATACTAATTTCTTTCTTTCCCTTTGAGATTCAATGTTGTTTTGGATTTACTATGTCAGCTAGCAGTGGGAAAAGTGTGGTGTTGAGTATGTCAGAGACTGACACTTGGTCTTCTGCAAAATGATAGCTCTTATCTCCAAGCCAAAGCCCCAAGTGGGATTTTTGCAAGCTCCCAAGTATATGCGTTCCAATTATACACTCAGGAACTAGAAAAATTACCACCAGGTAGATCTTTGGACCTAGTGATGTATATATGGGCCACAACTCCACTTACTATTTGGTCCCCTAAGTTCCCACTCTGAAAGGGGGGCCATAATGACATTTTAGGTCCCTTAGTATAAATGCTAACTTGGACTCCATGTCTCAAGATACTACCTTTTCCACAATGTGCAGTTACCCAGGTGAATGGCTATAGGTTATTTTTTTTAGGGGGGGTGGGTGGGCGGAGACTGTGAGACTCATCATTTTATACCTTTACCATGGTTTTGGCAGAGTCTTTCCTTATGAAAACCTGGCCTCTTTTTAAGTTAATAAGTTCTAGGGTCTGTGAATTGACTATAGTCTAGAACTTGGGGAAGAGACCATGATTTTTAATTGGGTGAGCTGTCCTCAGACTCTTTGTCATCTATTCTTAATTTGTTTCGGTTGTACAAATTAAGCAATACCCTTGATTGTCCATTTATCTTGCTCCCGGAGACATTGTATTCTATTAGTCATATTTATAGCTTTCTGTGGATCAGGCTCCTCTGACCATCTGATCAAATCTGATTTTTATGCTTTTTTTGATAATTATGCCTACATAGGTTCTACCATTTAATTGTTGCCACCTGGCCTCTAGAATCATCTTATCCTCTTTGCTGTCAGGAAACAGGTATCTATAACACCATCTCCTGCTATCAACTCCATCCTAGAGAGTACAGCCAATGATGTGTATAGACCCTAAGGTAATCCTCAATGTGTCACATGCCCTTGTATAACCGTCTTTCTCCCCTTGAGTCTGGGCAGAACCTGCCACTTGCTTCTAGCCAATGCAATATGGCAGAGGTGATAGGATGTCATTCTCTTGATTAGGTCACATTCCATAAGACTCTGTCTTAGTAGACTGTAGTGACAGTTTTTTCTGCTAGCCTTAAACAAGCAAAGAGCCATGTTGTGCATACCTATGAAAAAGGCCACATGACAGGGAACTGTAGGCAGCCTCTATACCCTGAGGGAAGCTTCAAATTAATAAATAGCCAGTAAGAATCCAGGGATCTCAGTTCTACAAAAAAAAAAAAAGTGGATTCTGCCAACAACCATGGAAGGTTGGGAAGAGAACTCTGAGCCCCAGGAAGGAATGCAGGTGGACCAGCACCTTGATTGTGGCCTTGTGAGAGATCCTGAAGCAGAGGACCTGCTTAAGCCATACCTGAAAATGGAAACTGTAATATAATAAATGTATGCTGTTTTAAGCAATAAGTTGGTGGTAATTTGGTATACAGCAATATAAAAGTAACACAACCACCTACTGAGTTTTTCAAAATTGCTAGTTCCTTTGTTACCAGTACATTCTGCACTGCTTTGGTAAATGGATTATCCTCTGGACCTGCCTGCAGAATGTGATGAGCTGTTGAGTTTTCTGTCCTTATATAGCAAAGCCACTCTAGCATGCCTACTCCTCTGATCTTTTTTATTCCTTCTGCCTCCATCTACCATGGCATTTATTTTATAATTAGAGTAGGCACTTTTAGCAAGTTTCTAGGAGCCATCCTAGTAGTGTATTATCACTCTCCCCTGGGCCTTTGCTAGGTTGTTAAATACTTAATCATGAGATATTTCTGTTGAATACTTAATCATGAGATATTTCTCCCATATTGATAAATTAACCCCTTGCAACTATATTCTGCCCCTCTTGATTCAGCATCTTCAGGGTTTAGCCCCATATATACCCTTCTACTAGGTCCCCCAGTGCATTCAGTGTATGCTCCCTTTCCTTCCCTTGGAAAGCCCAGTACTTTTCTCAGCCAAGTTATGTTGTGACTTCACCTCAGTTATTTGTCTGCTGGCCAGAAGGGAGGTGGAGATTGCCTGTGAGGGGATCCAGAATTATCTTGCAAGGCAGAGCCTGTTCATTGTCTTCCTGCAAGGGGTGAATGCTACTTTAGCAGAAAGCAGTGGGCCACTTTTGCAGGCCCAGTTGACTCAAGGGAACCTGAGGAATCAAGAATTCCATATATATTGACACAGATATCCCCATCCTAAGATTCAGAGTTTTTTCTTTCCCTATGACTGTCTTGTCTGCAACATGGGCTTGAGGATTCAAACTTTTGGAGCTCCACTACTCTTATAGTTAAGTTCTGAGCCATATCTTCAGCTTTTTCTACCCTTCAGCTGCAGGAGTTTAGAGTCTTTTTATATGCTGCCAAGGAAGCCCTCAGATTTTTCAATTTTACCTTAAATTGGTAATTTGTCACCCTGAGCTTTTCATTGTTTTTCTCCAGTGCATCAATAATACCAATGGATGCCATCCAATTTCATAGTCCTTATAATCGGTACTCAACTCAAACCTTACAAAGGCCTGATATACTGTGGAAACCACTGCAGTCTTTTCCATCCCATATCCCATTCCAGTTTACAACTAGTTGATATTTTAACAATTGCACTGCTACATCATGCCAGTGGCTTATTAGTACTACAACTACCATCAGAGATGAGGTCCTCCTATCTATCTAACCAATGAGTGATATAGTTCCAAAATCCCATATTTGAGATTACTTCTTAGGACCAATCCCAGTATCAATTTTCTTGGGTCAGGTTTCCCTGGGAAACAAATAGTTTTATATTAATACATCAGGTTTATTGGCAAGTGATCTCAAGAGCAGCACCTTTAAAAAAATGAGGGAAGCAAAATGAGCAGATGGAGAATTTAAACCTAGATATGGTTGTAAACAGGCTTCAGGCTATCCCACAGTGACCTCTGGAGCTGGAATTGTCCGTCAGAACTGTCCTGAATTGAGTCAAGAGTGTCAAGTCTTTGCCTCCCTCAACACAGTGACCAGTCATTTGATGCAGGCTGTTGCCAGGGAAGGGGTGTAACTTTGGGCAGTGTGGCTTCTTTAGTTCAAGGGCAAGTCCCGAAGGGATACTCAGATGTGAGCCATTAGCGGCAACCAGAAAATGGGGTAAAGAGTGTCTTGGTCCTGATGGAGATATCTGGATGGAGCACTGCATCATGTACTCTAATTTCTAAAGAGGCTAGTAGTCTGTGATTATTTATTATACTGCAGGTAAAGATTTTTTCTCTTTGGACTCATTTTTTCCTATAGTACACTTTAAACAAAATGAACCTTTTTAACAGTATTTTTCTCAGTCAATAAATATTTATGGAATGCCTACTATGCCAGGCATCATGATAGGCACTGTGGATGCAGCCATCAACACTCTGCAATTCAAAGAATAAAACCATTCCCTTCAGCCTCGCCAGATGGAAACCGGGAATTAGAATCATCTTTGACTTAGAATTTAGTCATTATAAACACTATTTTGAAAGCTTCAGCTGCATCTTTCTGTAGTTAAGGGAAAGGACATAAAAAAGTGTATGGCTCAGCAACCATGCTATTTCCCATCCCCAGTTGGCTAAACAAAAATCTGAAAGGGAAGTAGGTATTAAGGCGAAGAAGAGGAGGAACCAACACTTCTCTGTATAATAGAATGAACTAGCATCAGTGTGAGAGAGACAGTCTTACAAATTATGAGGCAGTTCATAGGTTGAAACTGTACTATCCTTGCAAATTAATGATTGTCTTTTTCTTCTTTCTGGTCAGTTTTATTAATGTAACATTTGCATACAATATGTTTCACCAATTTTAACTGCACAATTTGATGGGCTTTGACAAATGAATATAGTCATCTAGCAACCACCAAAATCAAGATATAGAACTTTTCTATCATCCACCGAATTTCTTTGTGTTCCTTTGCCACTGATCAAATTTCTGTCACTATGATTTTGCCTCTTCTACAATATCATAAAAATGAAATTATACAGTTTGTAGTCTTTCGTGTCTGAATTTTTTCACTTAGCATAATATTTTTGAGATTCCACAAAAAATCTTGTACACAATTATTCATAGCAGCTTTTCATAATAGCCCCAAACTGGAAACAACCCAAATGCCCATCACCTGGGGAAAGGGGAAAGGAACTGTGTTACATTCCTACAATGGAATACTACTCAGAAATAAAACGGAACAAAGTAGTGATAAACACAATAAGCGTCTTCTATTTGATGTGTATAAGTTATGTTTTTCTTTTTTTTTTAATTTCAGCATATTATGGGGGTACAGATGTTTAGGTTACGTATGTTGCCCTTACCCCCCTCCCCCCCCTAGTCCGAGTTTCAAGCATGTAAGTTATGTTTTTCTTAATGACAAATTGATTTCATAAGATAGGAGAAGAAAATTATTCAATATCTTGATACAGCTAAGTGTTAGAACAAGGGCTCGGATGCTGAGTAGCCAAGAAGTGACAAAACGTTACTATCCTTGCTTTTCTGAGAGCGAGCCTTTTGGTATTTCAGTCCATATCCTCATGGCTTATGTATCTTGTAACCAATACATACTGTTTTGTGAGTTGACTTGACAGTGTTAGGGAAGAATCTGTTTGACAAATGTAAAATCCCATTTAAGAGTCTGAGATGGAACAGTCGTCATTGGCATGGGAGTTGGTAAAACACTTTGGAAAACTGATTAATCCGTAATGATTATCTTAAATATAGCCCTATGTATCGACTCAGTTAACTGATGGTACTCTTTTCTATGAAAATAGAAATGCAACCCAAGATTCTTATACAGTGATCTTCAATGCACCTTTATCCATTTTATTTTATTTTTAAATATTAATAATAGAATTTATTTATTAAATTTCAGGTTTATGGAAAAAGTTAAGCAATGTACAAAAAGTTTCTATATACTGCCTCTATACTTTTCTCCAGTTTCCACTGTTATTAATATCTTGCACTTACACAGTATATCAATTACAATTGATGAGCCAATATTGATACGTTAATATTAAGTAAAATTAATAGTTTTCATTGGGGTCCATTCTTTGTGTTGTATAGTTCTATGGGTTTTGACAAATTCGTAATGTCATGTATTCACCATTGTAGTATCATTCAGAGTAGTTTCACTGCCCTAAATATCTCCCATATTCCACTTATTTATCCAATCCCCATTCACTCCTCAAGCTTTGACAACCACTGATCTTTCCACTGTCTCTATAGTTTTGCCTTTTCCAGAATTTCATATAATTGGAATCATACAGTATGTTTGTAGCCTTTTCAGATTGACTTCTTTCATTAAGCAGTATGCTTTTAATTAACCTTTCATGACATCATAGCTCATTTTTTTTTTATTGTTCCATTGTGTGGATGTACCACAGTTTGAATAGCAATTCACCTATCAAAGGATTTCTTGGTTATGAGGACATATGTCAAGAATCTTAAATTGTGCCCTGTATGTATGTGGAGTTTATTGTATGCCAATTTTACCTCATTAAAACAGTAAAAAAAGAATTCTTTAAATTTTCTAAGGAATAAGTAATTCCATTTCTATATAAATTTTTTAAAAGTAAAATATGGACAAATGGACAACTCATTTTACAAAACTGTATGACCCTATACCTCAACCATGTATCATTATGAAAAATGAGATCATTTCATGTATGAATGGAGATACAAATAATCCAAAATAAAATACTAGCACTAGTTGTTAAAGAATAATAAATTCTTTTTCATCAGGTAGAATTTATTTCAGGAATACCAGAATGATTTGAGAAAGCAATGTTTTAATAGAGAAAAAAGTAAATGAGTGTATTAATAGATGCTCAGAAGACATTTGAAAAATTAATTTTTTCTTGATATTCTTAGAATATTTTCTTAAGGAAAACAAATTCCTATCTTACAATAACATTCCAACAATCATTTAAAACCAAAATTATTAGAGCCATTTGCTTTAAAGTCTAGAACCAGATAAAAATACCAATTATTCGTTCACATGATTTTGCAATTTATTAGCAATGTAATATTTTTTAAATATTTATTATGTAAACATAAGAAAAATAAGAAAATGTAACACTGTCACTTATTAGGATGCTTTATTTACTTTAAAAAGCAAGTTAATCCAATTTAAAATCATTTCGTTTCTTTAGAAGTAATACGAAAATTTAAGAATAAAGTTTGCACATATAAGAATAACATTTATCGGATGTTGGGCAGGAGGAGGGGGGAGGGGAGAGGATGGGATGGGCATATGCACAAACAATGAGTGCGATACGCACCTCCTGGGGGGATGAACACACTTGAAGCTCGGACTTGGGGAGGAAGGGGGGACAAGGACATCATACGCAACCTAATCAACTGTACCCCCATAATATGCTGGGAAAAAAAAAAAACTCCACCCAAGTTCTCTGGTGTGAGAGTCAATGTCTTACATTTTATTTAAAAAAAAAAAGAATAAAGTTTTATACAAATTAAGTTGAAAAAAAGGATTTCTTGGTTGCTGCCAATTTCTGGCAATCATTAATAAAGCTTTTATAAATATTTGTGTGCAGGTTTTTGTGTGGACATGTCTTTATAATAATTCATATGAGTACAGGCATACATCAGAGATACTGGGATTCAGTTCCAGACTACTGCAATAAAACAAATATCACAATAAAGCCAGTCATATGAACTTTTTGGTTGCCCAGTGCATCTAAGGTATGTTTACACTATACTGTACTCTTTTAAGTGTGCAATAGAATTATGTCTAATAAAACAATGTACATACCTTAATTTTAAAATACGTTATTGCCAAAAATTGCTGAAGATCATCCGAGCTTTAGCAAGTTGTAATCTTTTTGCCAGTGGAGGGTCTTGCCTCAATGATGATGGCTGCTGAAGTATCAGGGTGGTGGTTACTGAACCCCATGAACCAACCTCTGCTAGCTTCAAACTTTTCTTGTGCAGCTTCCTGACTTTTATTAGCCTTCATAGAATTGAAGAGACTTAGGACCTTGCTCTGGATTAGGCTTTGGCTTAAGCAATGTTGTGGCTAGTTTTTGATCTTCTATCCAGACCATTAAAATTTTCTCCATATCGGCAATAAGGCTGTTTCATGTTTTTATCATTCTTGTGTTCATTGTGGTAGCACTTTTAATTTCTTTCAAGAACTTTTGCTTTTCATTCACAGCTTGGCTAACTGTTTGGCACAAGAGGCCTAGCTTTCAACCTATCTTGGTTTTTGATATGTCTTCCTCACTAAGCTTAATAATTTTCTAGCGTTTCATTTAAAGTAAGAGACTGTAACTCTTCCTTTCACTTGAACACTTAGAGGCAATTATAGCACAACTAACTGACCTAATTTTAATATTGTTGTGTCTCAGGGAACAGGGAGGCCTGAGGAGAGGGAGAGAGACAGGAGAATGAGAGGTCGGTAGGGCAGTGAGAACATACATGACATTTATCGATTAAGTTCACCATCTTAATTGCGTGTGGTTTGTTATGCTTCAAAACAATGACAATAATAACATCAAAGATCACTGATCACAGATCACCATAACAGATACAATAATAATGAAAAAGTTTGAAATATTGCGAGAATTACTTAAATGTGACACCGAGACACAAAGTGAGAACATGCTGTTGGAAAAAGGGCAATGGTAGACTTGCTTGACACAATGTTGCCACAAACTTTCAGTTTCTAAAAAATATGCAATATCTGTAAATCACAATGAAGTGAAGCACAATAAAATGAGATATGCCTGTAAATGCCTTGGAGTGCAATTGCTGGATCACATAGTATGATTATGTTTAGCTTTGTAAGAAACTGCCGAACTGTCTTCCAAAGTGACTATTATTTTGCATTCCCACAAGCAAAGAATTCAATTCCTCTTGCTCTGTGTTCTCACCAGAAATTGATGTTGTCAGTGTTTTGGATTTATTCATTCTTATAAGTGAGTAGCAGTATCTCACACCTTGTTTTAATTTGCAATTCTCTAATGGCATGTGATTAAGCATCTTTACATGGCTTATTTGCCATCTGTATATCTTCTTTACTGAGGTTTCTATTCAGATCCTTTGCCCAAATTTTAATTGATGTTTTTTTTTCTTATTGTTGAGTTTTAAGAGTTATTTAAATATTTCGGATGCAAATCCTTTATCAGTTACATGTTTATTGTGATATCTTTGTCTGGTTATGGTATCAGGGTAATGCTAATTTCATAGAATCAGTTGGGAAGTGTTCCTTCTGCTTCTACTTTTTGTAATAGATTGCAGAGAGAATTGCTATCATTTTTTTTCCCCTTAAATGCATGCTAGAATTCACCATTAAAACCATCTGGGCCTGATGTTTTCTTTTCTTTTTCTGTGATTTTTTTTCAGCATATTATGGGGGTACAAATGTTTAAGTTATGTATATTGCCCTTGCCCCACCCGAGACAGAGCTTCAAGTGTGTCCATCCCCCAGATGGTGTGCACTGCAACCGTTATGTATGTATATACACATCCCCTCCTGCCCCCTCCCATCTGTCCGACACCCGATGAATGTTATTACTATATATGTACTTAAGTGTTGATCAGTTAAACCAATTCGATGGCGAGTACATGTGGTGCTTATGTTTCCATTCTTGGGATACTTCAATTAGTAAAATGGGTTCCAGCTCTATCCAGGATAATACAAGAGGTGCTATATCACCATTGTTTTTTGTGGCTGAGTAGAACTCCACGGTATACATATACCATATTTTATTAATCTACTGGTGTATTATTGATGGGTACTTGGGTTGTTTCCACATCTTTGCAACTGTGAATTGTGCTGCTATAAACATTCTAGTGCAGATGTCTTTTTTATAGAATGCCTTTTGTTCCTTTGGGTAGATGCCCAGTAATGAGATTGCTGGGTCAAATGGTAGTTTTGCTTTTAGTTCTTTCAGGTATCTCCCTATTACCTTCCATAGAGGTTGTACTAGTTTGCAGTCCCACCAGCAGTGTATGAGCGTTTCTATCTCTCTGCATCCACGCCAACATTTATTGTTTTGGGGCTTTTTGATAAAGGCCATTCTCACTGCAGGGAATGGGACACTTTTTAGCAGAATTTATTGAGAAGATACCCCATTTAGAATCTAGACATATGCTTAGGATTTGGCACCAAGCTATGTAGAATATATTACTGTACAGAAAATCTCCTGAAATTATTCTAATTCATAAATTTATCATGTTATCAACACCCTAAAGAAGAAATATTAATTATAAAATTACAGTGTGGTAGAGTGGAGAAAGCAATGGCCTCTGTGCCTGAATACCCATGTTCATATCATGAATGACACTTCCCAAATGGGTGACTTCATCATGTTCCTTCACCTCTCTGAGTCTCAGGTGTTTTCATTTTGAAAGAGAAAATTATAATACTACGTTTGTCATTGGGTTGTTGTGAGGATTACTTGAATTAAAATATATACAAAAGTGCCTAGAAAACAAATGATTGCCATAAAAATATCATCTGCCTCTAATGTCATAAGATGCTTTGTCATATTTGGTTTAGTTGTTATTAATGTCCCCTACAGTCAAAGAAAGTACAATGTGGATTTTAAACTTCCTTGGTTTGTCTCTTTAGTCTACTCCATTCAGTAACAAGTTGTCATTTTGTACTTTCTCCATTAAGACAAGTCTGCTCCATGCCGATACAAGTGGCAAAAATGTCTGAGATCTTTAATCAGCTTTGTTGTTAGTTCTATAGGGGCGACTTCCTGTTAACTCTGAAATGTAAGGTCAATTCACAATATCAGTGGCCTATCAGCCATAACTTTTTAAGCCTTTTGATGTATGTCAGGTATAATCCTAATTCCTGGATTGAATATTCTTTAAGTATTGATACTATATAAAATGGATTTGATTATAATACAAGTTAATTATGTTTCTCTAAATAGTATTCCATATTCATTTACTGATTCAACAAATATTTTTGAGTACCTGTTATGTTCTATACCCTGTTCTAGACACTGGGGATAAAACAGAAAACAAGAAAGACTGTGTTTCTACTCCCAATAAGCTGACATTCTAGTCAGGGTAGGGCTAGTCAGATAACAAACAAATAACAAGTAAATAAATATATGCTAGGTGGTGGGTACTATAAAGGACAATAAACAAGGAGTGTATGAAGATATATTGGCATGGGAAATAGGGAGCTATGATTTTTAAAATAATGATCAATTAGGACCTCACTAAGAATGTGCAATCTGAGCAAAGATTAAAGAGTTCAGACATTTTTGTCATTTGTATTAGCAGGGAGCAGACTTGTCTTAACAGAGAAAGTATAAGATGACAGAGATTAGAAGGAGATAAAGTAAAGAGAAATAATATTGATCCATAAATTACTCTGTCAGATTCTGTGTTAAATTAGAACCATACCCTTCTTTAACCTTCAAAACCACCCAACAAAGTAGACATTTATTTTTGTACCCATTTTCCAGTTGAGGAAACAGAAGATCAAAGAAATTACATAAGTTTTTCAGGGCCAAACTGTTAATTTATTAGTAAGTAGCTGAACTAGGAATTATCACAAGGCTGTCTAATGCCAAAAATTTTAACTTCTTCCTGTTACACAATTCTGTATCAGGTTTACAAATACATGACATTTTATAAGTAGGTTATTTATACTAAGGTCCAATTATGAGCTGAATTATGTTCCCCCCAAATCCATATGTTGAAGCCCTAAACCCCAGTAGCTCAGAATATGACTGTATTTGGAGATGGTGTCTTTAAAGAGGTGATTAAGTTAAAATAAAGCCTTTAGAGTGGTCCCTAATCCAACCTGACTGGTGTCCTTATGAGAAGAGGAATTTTGGACACACAGAGAGATGTCAAAGGATGTGCACGCACAGTGGAAAGACCATATGAGGCCGCAGTCAGAAGGCAGCCATCTGCAAGCCAAGGAGAGAGGCCTTAGGAGAAACCAACCCTGCTGACACATTGATCTCGAACTTCTAGTCTCTAGAACTCTGAGTAAATAAATTTCTATTGTTTAAGCAACCTAGTCTGTTTTACTTTCTTATGGAAATCCTAGCGAACTAATGCAAGTCCACAGTGGTATTTCATTGTGTCATTTGATATAGTCTTCTTTCATAGTACATTCTACTCCGGTGCTTTGCCTCTGGCTGTTTGCTTCACCTAAAACCTCCCTTCTTAGATTTTCCCCTCTCTCCATAACAGTTCTTTAACACCATATAAAATATTGATTAATGTATGAAACTTTTCCCTACTTTTTCAAACTAGAAGCAATTTTCATTTTTACAACCCACAAGCAATTGTCTCGAATCTTTTTTACAGCATTGTTCATAGTATTTCTGGTATTATAATCATTTGAATATTTACCTTAGCAAACTTATTTAGCTCTTAAGCCTTTGAATAACCACTGGAGTGGAGTACATGGCTTCCCATATGCAACAGCAACTTATTTTCACCAGCCACCAAAGTTAACTTATCATGCCTTCCATATTTTTGTGGGTGGAGTCAGATCACAGTCTATTGTGTTTCTCAAACTTCAGGAGACCCATCTCAGGGTTTTTAAGTTGGTGTCATTGAAGCTTCTTTTCTGAAGTTTGAAATGAAAAGAATAGCCCCCTCCTGCCCCCCACACAAAAAAACCTTTTATCCTTTAGAGCACAGGAGCAATTCTCTTAAACAACATGAATTATTTACAAGTGTTCCCCTTATCTCTCTTAAGTTAAACTTTTAATATCATTGTTTGGGCTTTAGAGCTTTGTAGTAGGTATGTGTTGATCCACTGAGATCCCTTTTTCAGGGACAATCCTGGGAACATCTGCTGATGACTTACAGCTGGGTCTCCCAACTAGCATTGCATCTTCACCCAAATTTACCACCACCCTCCACCAGGTGATCTGTGGACAACGATTGGCTGATGTTAGGGTTCAAAGACTCAACACCATTTCTTCAATTTGAGACAACTCTGAAAAGCTGGATATTCAAGGTCCAGTTATTTCTGGAGTATTATGTAAGGCCCTATTTCCAAAGCAGTAGGGATAAGATTCTCCCTCTGCTCAAACCCTGCCTTGCTTACTTCCTTACAAGTATGTCTCTCCAGAGCACTCACAATTAACCTCCTGCACATAACCCCTCATCTCACAGTCTGTTTCCAGGAAATCTAACCTAAATTAATCTCTACTTGGTTCTAGAATTTTTCCATTGAAAATCTGTTTTTTATTCTGGCACCTCAGTTTGGAATTCCATTTCTATTGTATTGTGATGACTTAGTTCAAACTTCCAACTTAAAATACTGTTATAGGTGAAGCGTGATCTGAACAAGTTTAACAGTGGATTGAAGTAGTTCAGTACAGTTTGCGTTACGAGTGTCAAGGGGATATGATGAGAAATAAACTTGTAGAAGTCCGTACTGACCAGATCTTGACATTTTTTTTCTTTTAAGTAACATGGATCCTTTGAACATATTTTAAGCTAAAGAATAACAAAATCAGATGCTCACTTTAAAAAGATATCTCTGCTGACAATACAGAGAAAGTATTGGAGGGATCTGTGTGAGACTGGAGGAAGAGGAACCAATAAGAAAACTAATTTAATGCACTCATGAATTGATGAGCACTTGGGTTGATTCCACATCTTTGCAACTGCAAATTGTGCTGCTGCAATAACTATTTGGGTGCAGGTGAATTTTGATGAAATGTTTTATTTTCCTTTGGGTAAATACCCAATAGTGGGATTGCTGAATTGAACAGTAGGTCTACTTTTAGTTCTATGAAGAATCACCATTCTGTTTTCCAGAGAGGTTGTACTAATTTGCAGTTCCACCAACAGCGTATAAGCATCCCTTTCTCTCTGCATCCATGCCAGCATCTATTGTTCTTGGGCTTTTATGTTTTTCTAGGGTATGGTGATATCTCATTGTGGTCTTAATCTGCATTTCCCTGATAATTAGTGACGTCAAACCTTTTTCACAGAGAAGATTTGATGAAGGCATGAAATGGTGCTGTTGTACCCTTTATTTATTAATTGTAAGCATGTATCATTAATATTTATGTTAATTACAAAACACAAAACATAGGAATTAAAAAGCATGTGATGAAAAATAAATATAGGTAAAATTTCTATTATTTTCTTCTAACACCTCAATGGATGGTATTTGTTTAGCCCATCATGGAATTCACTTTTAATCAGAAGCCTTTTATAAGGAAGGAATAAAGTGCTTTTTCTCATTTTATTATTTGTTCAAGGAGATTTTCATTATCACATTTTGCCATTATTATTTCACTTAACCTATAATATAATGGCTGCCATCAACTTTTACAATGAATGCTATTCTCTAGAATTACGTTATGTGCTGGCACAGCATTGAAAGGGCATGCATAGGAGTGTATTTTACACTAGGAAACTGCGGAGAACGTGGCCAATGCTCCCCGCAAAAAGCCGGGTCCCTTTGGTAGAGTTGCAAGGGATAAGAAAATAATAGAGAAAAATGGAAAATGGAAGAAATAAAAGAATACACTGAGACAAAGATACAGTTTTATAAGTTTATAAAGATTATAGGCAAAGCGGTAGCTCAGGGGGCTCAGACCTCTCCGTTGGTCTCCAAAAAAAGCCCCAAAGGAGGTCTTACATGGTAACTTATAGGGAATAGTGAATAATTGCCAGGGGTAACAGATTTACATAACAGCAGGTAGTTCCTCTCAGGTTAACAGATTTTCAAGAAGCTTCTATGGAAGGCTTCTACAGATTCTTTAACAAATTCTATCTACGTGAGCAAACAGTTACAAAGTCTTTCAAAGGTTAACTTCTAACTTCTAAGGTAAGTTTATCATTTAACAGAGGGGGTAAACAGAGCTATGTTGGCTCCATGTTTATTAGGTTATTGTAAATGGAGACAGATAGTCTAGAGTGGTTTAAACAAGAGCTTTGCTTTAGCCATTCGGGAAGCTGTCTGCTGTCTGTTCCGGAGGGCACTGCATTGTCAGCTCTCAGCCTGCAGTTTTTAACAGATTCACTTGTGCTTTACAAAGCAAATCCAAACCTTTAGGTCTGAGAAACGCGGCGCCTTGTGGGATACAGCCGCTACTGTCTTTCAGAGGCCCTTCCGGTGTGTAACAGCATTTTAAATGCAAACCAACACGTTCACATATTCCTTCAGGGCAAAGCTCTGCAAAACTCCTAAGACACATCCTGTCCCCATACACGTTTAATATTAATTCATGGAGCGACAGGAAACTACATGAATATACCATTGCGATGTTAAATTCTTGAGTCCTTTTCAAGTAATCATGGGGACCTACATTTCGCAATGAAACACAAAGACTTTGTCTCTTATCACGTTGGGTATTCCCTCTGTGTTCATTTCTTTTGTGTTTTTATTCTTTCTATAGATCGTAAACTGAAAAATGGCCTTCAAACAGTATTGAAAGTTTATAATGTTAAATAATTATCATCTTAGCTTCAGAGTTAAAATGAAAAGCAGGAATGGCATTTCCCTCATTTGGACCAGCAGCAAATCTTCTCAGAAGTGACCTATACCCCAAGTGCCCTGACTCCTAATCCAGTGCTTTGTTGAAAACCTGTGCTATTTCAGATTTCAGATGAAAAATGCTATTTTCTCCTCTGTATGGAGCTGTGGATAATTCTTTAATTAATCTTTGATTAGTTTTTAAGTACTCACAAGAAATAACACTTCCTATGTGTGACATCAGTCACACAACATTGAATCACACAACATTTCAAATGGTCATTTATTCACTGATTTTATTTTTGTGCTTAATTAGAAATATAACAACCTGAATTATTGCAAGTATTCAGTAGATACGATGTGGTATTTGCCTTGACTGAGGATACAGAATCCCTTGCTTCTTTCATTTATTTTGCAGAAGAGATATGAGAGACAGTGGTTAGACAGCAGATAGACATCTCAATTCATAGAGAAATTATTAGTTATAACTATTCTTAGGCAAGAAGAAATGCACCCTTATTGAAATGCCACCCTACAGATGAACTCTCAGGCACAGTGAATAATATCTGTGAAAAATGTCTCCAAACTGCTAAACTCTGTAATTCTTTTGATAGAAAAATAGCAGACAGGATGGCGAGGTCCTGTCTTAGATCCTTTCCTACAGAATGGCATAAGGAGGTGCAGGAATTCAGGAATGAAAGTTCCTGAAGTGTTGTGTCTTCCTTTATGAGGGCAGGTAGGAGGGGACTTGTCTGAGTTATACCAGCCCATAACTCCCATCACAGTGATTTTCCTGGGAGATGACTTGTGTTGCCTTATTACTTCAGAAATGTTTTACCCCCAGTAACCTCTAATAGATAAAAAACAAATTCTTCTATGACTTCAACTCATAGATGAGTTGAACTCATCGATGCTCAAATTTATCTTTTAATCCTTCTTAAGTACCATGTGAATCTTGCTTAATGTCTGCAGTACCTTTTATTCCTCTCCCCCAAGTCCCCTAACCCACTTCTAACCAAGCTGAGAGACGCATAAACGCACACGTAAACACACGTGCATACGCACTCCAAGATTTCTTGAATTTTTTATTGTTGTTTACCTCAATTCAACCTTAGTCTAGGATATAGTCAACTCCATCAAATCTCTTTTTTTGATGATATATGCTTTTTTTATGACACATTTAAGAGATTCTTTCCTACCACAAGATCACAAAGATAACACATTTTCTTCTAATAATTATAAAGTATATTTTAAACATGCATATAACTAAACATCTTTATTTTATTTTAGGTATGGTGAAGGAAGGATATTTGGCTTTTAATACAAGGCAACCTTCCCAATTCAAATCCTATTCTGTTCTCCACCTAACTCAAAAGATCCAGTTAGCTCCATTTGAACCAGTTTTTTTTACATGTCATTTTTTATGTGTATGAAAACTTTAAACATACAGAAAATAGGAAAACATAAGATGCTAATTACTGCCTGTATACCTACCACTGAGATTTAAGAAATATTAACATTTGATTCAGATGTATGTATTTTTAAATATAAGAAGAAAAACATTGTAGGTTCAGCTAATCTCTTGTATCTCTGGGCAGTCCAATTCCCTTTTTTTCTCACCTGAGACAACCACTAAGGTGGGCAGGGGGAGAGGTGCTCAAATCTGACAGGTGATTGTTTTGCTTTGTTTTGTTTTTCTTCAGATTGCTAGTGACGTTCATCATCTTACCTTTTGATCTCTTCTTGGACACTTCAATTCCCTCTTCTGCAAGATGACCATTTTCTACTGTGTCTCGTGGATTTGATTTTCTTTATATTCCAGATGCTAAATACTTTTTTAAATGAATGTCACAAATACTGTCTCCAAAGCTGACTTGTCTTTTAACTCTCTATGATTTTTTATAAAGAAGTTTAAAAGTTTGATATAGTCAACTCCATCAGTCTTTTATTTTATCATATGTGTTTTCTTATGACACATTTAAAAGATCTTTTCCTGCCACAAGTTCACAAAGATGTCATTTATATTTTCTCCTAATTTATGTATTTCTCCTAATGGTTTCATTTTTTTCTGCCACAAGGTCTCTCTCTGTAGCCCAGGCTAGAGTGCAGTTGCACCATCATAGCTCACTGCAACCTCAAACTCCTGGGCTGAAGGAATCCTCCTGCCTCAGTCTCCCTAGTAACTGGGACTACAGGCATGCACCACCATGTCTGGCTAATTTTTCTACTTTTTTGTGGAGATGGGAGTCTCACTCTTGCTCAAGCTGATCTCAAACTCCTGGCCTCAAGCAATCATCCCACCTCAGCCTCCCAAAGTGCTAAGATTACAGGCGTAAGCCTCCGTGCCTGGCCATAAAGTGCATTTTAAACATGCATGTATTTAAGCATCTTTAATTTATTTTAGGTATGGTGAAGGAAGGATCTTTTGCCTTTAACACAGGCAGGCCAATATTCCCATGTAGTTATGATGCCAGCCTCATCATGCATCATCAATATGCACAGGTCTTTTTCTGAATCTTCTATTCTTTTATTGATCAGCATCAATACTACTAGGATAGCTTTGTCCTAAATCTTGAAATCTGAAAGAACAAGTCTTTCTCCTATTATTGCTTTTTACCAGAATTAATTTGAAGTTTCTTTAACTTTTAGTCCTCAATATGAATTTTAGAATTGTCTATCTAGTGCCAAAAAATTAATGATAGGATTTTGATTGGAGTGGCATTGAATTTACAGATTAATTTGTTGGAGAATTTTTATTTTATGATATTGAGACTTCTCTTCATGAATACATTTTATTCTACATTTGTTTAGGCTTTTATGTTCTTTGAAAATGTTATATGTTCACATTTTTAAATTTACTCCATGGAAGTTACTCTTCAATATATAATATTGGATCATTCCTTTTCCATTACATTTTTGATTGATTATTGCTAGTGTGTAGAAACACTATTAGTTTTTAAATGTTGGCATGTGTTTAGAAACCTTGCTGGACATGCTTATCAGTTTCATATATCTGTAGATTTTCTTGGTTTCTTTATGAAGAAATCTATCATCAGCAAACAATGACGATTTTGTTTCTCTTTGTTTTTTTCAATTTTAATAAATCTTACTAATTTTTAGAACTTCCAGTACAATGTTATATCATAGGAATGATATAGCAGTAATACTTGTTCTGTTTATCAGTATAATGGACATGCTTCTAATGTATTACAATTAAATGTGTTTTGTCATAGGATTTTTTAGAGACATCTTTTATCAGATTGAGCATTACTCTATTCCTAGTTTATTAATAATTTTATTCATGAATGATCAAAAACTCTTATTGAATTACTTTTCTCCATTTGTTGATATTGCTTTTCTTCTATAACTACCAATGTCATAATTGCCCAGTTAGTGCTATGATTTGAATATTCGTTCATATGTTGAAATTCTAGCCCCCAAAGTGATGGTATTAGGAGGTAGGGCCTTTGGGGGGTGATTAGGTCATCGAGGTAGAGCCATCATGAATGGGATTAGTTCCCTTACACTAATAAAAGAGACTCAAGAAAGATCCCCTGATCCTTCCACCATGTGAGAACACAGTGAAAAGATGGCCATTTATGAACCAGAAAGTGGGCCTTCATCAGACACCAAAATCTGCTGGCGCCTTGATCTTGGACTTCCCAGTTTCTAGTACTGTGAGAAATAAATTTCCCATAAGTCACCTAGTCTATGATAGTTTGTTATAGCAGCCTGAACGGACTGAGACAGTTAGATTTTCTGATATTAATGCATCCTTATGTTCCTAAGATAAGCCATCCTTGATCTTAAATTTACATACACACACATGCACACACAGAGACAGATTAAATTTGATAATACTTTTGGGATTTTTGCTTCTAGTCTATATGCTTACGTTTGTACCATTATTTTTTTCTTGTTTGATACCAAGTTCGTACTAGTTTAATAAAACACATTGAACAGCTTTATTTCTTTTTCATTCCCTGAAATAATTTTCATAATATAGGTACTAGCAGTTGCTTAAATATTGATGAAATTTGCCTATAAAACTTCCTGGCCCTGGTATTTTTTTCATTGGAACAGAGGTAGAATTTGACTGCCACTTCAATTTTATTAATGATTATGGATATATTCAGTTATTTATTTAGTTAAATGTATTTTAATAATAATTTTCAAAAATTTTAACAAAATGTTATTTATACTGTTATGATTTTTAAAATTTATTTCAATAATGTGTTAATCTTTAGATGATAGAGATTATGTGTTCTCATTTCCCATAAAAGCATGTTACTCTTCATACACCGTGAAGAAGCCATCGGTAGCCATTTGTTTAGTAAATTTCTCTGATCTGTAGTGTCAAATGGTTACAACTCAGACTGAGTAACTGGTTAAGCCCTAAGGTGTCAGGAAGACTGGAGCACTATCTCCCTAGGTACTTACATTTCAGCAGGTGTGAAGCTCAGACCAGCAGACATCTCTAGGTCTTGAAAGCCTAAGAAATGAATTTATCTGGCCTTTGGAAATAGGCATTTATATTTAAACAGGTCAGGGTAATAACCTATAGATCCTTTCCATCCCATCTTAACGGACTGAATTTTTTTTTAACCTCCTTCCTGGAGGAGAGGGGCAGGGTTTTCACTGTGCTATATATTATATAAATGGATAAAAGCATTGTTCTCTGTCCCTTGCCCATGCAGCATCTGGCTTCTCATATAGGCATTTTTCCATCTGGCTTTCATTACATTATCCCAGGGGTAGGGTCTAGGGTAAAGAGAGTTCTACAGTTACAGTTTACTCTAAAGTGATTAATAAGAACCATATCTCTGATCTGGAAACACCTTGTGCACATTTAGGATAAAATTATTATTAAAGATGAATATGAAAAACTCAACAGTTTACCTGGGGAAGATGGGGACTTTGTGTAACTCCAGCGGGAAACCTGAGGGGCACATTTTTGTGCTGACTGCATTCTTTATTCATATTATGGTTTCCTTCAGCTATTATATTTATTTGATATTAATTTCCTGTAGTTGGTTTCCATTGGTTAGTATTTCTTTGACATTTCTTCTCCCATACATACATACATATATATATATATACATTTTTTTTTAATTTTGTGAAATATTTTATTTCAGGGCAGTGCAATAGCTGGATTTTGTTTACTTATTTTGAATCCAATCTGATTATTTCTTTGATCTAATAAATATGTTTAATTCATTCATATTTATTGTGAGTAGTGATTTAATTGGGCATATTTTATTCCAAAAACATTTATTGAGAGTCTATTCCGTGCCAGGCACATTGTAGGTGTTGAGGATAAGGCAGGAAAGAAAATGGCTAAACATCCCTGCCCATATGAAGTACACATTCTACTGTTTTGTTTGAAATTTTTAATTAGCATTTTTTTTTTTTTTTTTTGCTCTTTCCTCCCATCTTCTGTGAAACAAAGTTTTTATGTTACTGTTCATTTTCTCCCATTGGTTCGGAAGCTGCAGATTCTATTTCTTAGTGATTATCTTTAATTTTTTAAAGATAACCACTAAACTAAATATAATCTATTTAATCCTAAAAAAATCTATCTTTTTAAAACACAAAAGTTATTTTTTATTATTTTATTGTCAATATTCAATTGAATTTACCACTATTTTTATACAAATGTATGTGCTTGCCATTAATTCTTGCTTCCCAATCCTTCTGTGTTTATTTTCCTTCTTTCTATCCTTCAGTATTTCTTTCAGTGGGATTCTACAGGTGGTAAACTCTCTTATTCTATTATGTCTGAAAACATATTTATTTCATTCTTACCCTCCAATGATAATCTAGCCTGTTATGAATTTTAGATTGTCAGTTATTTTTCCCAGCAACTATATCATACATGACCTTCTGGAATCTATTTTCACTGATGTGGTAAATCAGCCAAATAATCATTTTGTTTTAGTTTATTTTCTCTTATCTCTGGTGATTTATGAGATTCATGTTTGTTTTTTATGTTTTTTTATTTTCCCTATAATATACCTATGTGTAGATTTATTTTATTCTAATTGCTTGTTGCTTGATATATATTAATATTTTTAATATGACTATTCATGTCTTTCTGAGAAATTACTTCCTTGTTATTTCCTATATTCTTTTCTTCTGGAGTTACAATTACTTGTATGGTGGAACATCTCACTTATCCTCCAGAGCTGTTAAAAGGTCTTTCTTTCATTTTTCATGTTTCACCTCTTTATTTCTTTTGTGAATAACCTTCAGGGTGAAATTCTCTATAATAACTTCAAATTCTCCAGTTAGCTTGTCAGTGTGTCAGTTTTAGAATTTATTTTGCATATTTATTTTTTAATTTGAGTGATCATATTTTCACTTTATTTATTTTTTTTTTTTTTGAGACAGAGTCTCACTCTGTTGCCCAGGCTAGAGTGCCGTGGCTTCAGCCTAGCTCACAGCAACCTCAAAGTCCTGGGCTCAAGCGATCCTACTGCCTCGGCCTCCCGAGTAGCTGGGACTACAGGCATGCACCACCATGCCCGGCTAATTTTTTCTATATATATTTTTTTAGTTGTCCAGATAATTTCTTTCTATTTTTAGTAGAGATGGGGTCTCGCTCTTGTTCAGGCTGGTCTTGAACTCCTGACCTTGAGTGATCCACCCGCCTTGGCCTCCCAGAGTGCTAGGATTACAGGCGTGAGCCACCACGCCCGGCCCACTTTAATTTTTAATTGGCGATTTTTTTAGATTCATTCAGTAATCCACATATATTGACTGAGCACCTATTATATGCCAAGTCATGTTCTATGTGCTTATTATAGATTAGAGATAACATAGATAAAATCCTTACTCCCATCATTCTTGAATTCTAGGGTGCAGAGTCAGACAGTATACACACAAACAAGAATTTTGCCTGATGGTGATAAGTTCCATAGAGTGATTTGAAAGAAGATGATGTGATAGCAAGTGACTTGGTAATCAGTTTAGAATGCTGAGCAAGGAATGCTGCTTGAAGAAGTAACCTTGACGCTGAGACTTGAATATGAGATTATCCGTCTGTTTCTTAATTCATATGTCCTGGCTTTTAATACATATTTTATAAGGATTTCTTCTTTCCTTTATGTTTGCAGCATCTAAACAAACTTCTAAAATTCTCTATAGATTATGATACTGTTTCCATTTCTAGGGTGTGAATTCTCCCATTTTTTAGCTTGTCTATTTTCTCATTTTGATCATTTCAATTAAATTCAAAATGTTAATTTCCCTTGTATTCTTTGAAACTTTAGTTTGCACACTTCACTTGAGTATGGGTTGCTCATTTGCTTGATTTTGTTTTTGATTTTTTTTTTTTGTCTATTTGTTTGTTTGTTTTTTTCTCCCCACACATGACTGCTTATATCTAGCACTTTTGCAGTTCTTCTCACCTTTAGATTCCCCATTCAGAACCAAGTTCTGAGATCTCCTCCTATGAGGTTATCTAAAGCCAATAAGTAACTTTATCCTGTTCTCAGTTTCAGGACTACCTCAACCTTTTTGCGTCACAACTCAAGGAAGTGGTCACAGATTTTTTGAACCTGTGGTCATAAGTTAGGGTCCCACCTGAGCCTCTACTTCTAGGGTATAACCCCCCCCCCATTAGGCATTTCCTATCTTCCCACCATTGCATTTATACTATTCAGAGGTTCAGTCACAGGTTGAACTTCTTTGAGTCTTAAAAATCCTTTTATTGGCTCCATGTAACTAAGAGAGGGCTGAAATTCAAGCATGAACTCCTGACCTACTCTCCAAAGTTTCCTTGTCCATAAGGTCATTTTTCTAAACTTTTATTGACTTAGCAGTGCTATAAATCACTATTCCTCTGCTGGCACCATAGGCTGTCATCTTGATGGCAGATTCAAGGGTGTGTCCATTTGGTGAGGAATCAAGTTCCCTTTTACTTGGCAACTTGTGCTAGAGAGAGTGCATAAGCATATTACCACCCGGCTTCCCAAAAGTCTTCAGTGTGGCTGTCAAGGCTTCTCCTGCCAAAACCCATGCTAAATGGTGACTGAATCTAAATATCCTGGGCCAGTCTCTTGTGTTACACAATCTCTAGCATCTGTGTAAATGCAGATAAGTTTTTCTCCAGCTCTCTGATGTGTATTTAAGAGGCTTATCTGGTATGCATTCTGATTTTCAGCAAGAAAGAAAGCCTCTTCTAAAGCTCACAAAGATTCAGCCAATGTCACTTGTATGCTTTGGGAGTCCAAGTGCCTTTGGGCATTCCATCAGATTCTGCATTTTCTTGGCTTGAGATGACTATCACTACTATAGCATCTTTTGTGTCTACCCTGAACAAGATTCAAAAGTCTTTTCTCCCTGTTAGAATTTCCACTGCTACAAATCTCCAGAAGTTTGGGTAGGTTATCATTTTCATAGCAAACAAAAATTCTGTCCAAATAAGGTAGTCTATGTCTTGACGAGCATGTCTGGACAAGGGGTAGTTAGTGGTGTTTAATACCCCAGGACCTGGTAACATCTGTTGCTATATGCCACTCCCTCTCAGAAAATAATTTCCTGTTTTGTTTTGTTTCTGGTTTAGGTTTAAAGAAATTAAAGATCTAATATAGGGCCATAAATGTGAAAATTCACAACCTTTCCCTTTCTACATATTCTCTGAGGAATCATAGAGAAGTTACTCCTGTCAGCAAAATCTAGTATAAGTGCATTTATCCTCTTCTCCTCCTGAGAATCCCTTCTACAGATGGTCATGCCAAGTGGGTGAAGCATATTCTGTAGCACTCTGTCAAACCTAGAAGTGCAATACAACCATCTCATAACACTGGTATGTTTATATAACATTTTTAAATTACAGAAAAGCTGAAAATATAGCAAAAATTTTTTTGTTTGTTTTAAGCATTTGAGAGCAACTTGATGACATATTTTCCCATCCATCCTGAATACTTTGGTGTGTATTTCCTACAATCAAGAGCAGTCTCCTACATAATCACAATACAACCACAAAATTAGAAAATTAACCTTGATATATTATGGCTATATAATCTTTGGACTTTAATTTAAATTTTTCCAAATGTCCCACTGCTAACTGTATGTTATATTGAAAGGATCCAGTCCACAATCAAATGTTGTATGTAAGTTGTATGTTTCATCTGTCTCCTTCAGCCTGGGACAGTTCCTTGGTCTTCCCTTGATTTTTATGACCTTTATGCTTCTTAATATTATATACCAGTTATTAATATTGTGTAGAATGTCCCCCCATTTGTGTTTTCTGATGGTTCCTCATGATTAGATTCAGGTTAAGCCTCTTGGAATGAATATCACTGAAATGATGCTGTGCTCATCATCTCAGTGCAATCTATCAGATAGTACACAATTTCTATTTAGTCTATTACTGGTAATGTTAACTTCGATCACTTAATTAAGGTGTCTTAAGTCTGAAGTCTTCAAGGCTTCCCTATTTTGAAGTTACTCTTTTCCCATTGTAACTAATAAGTGTTTTGTAGAAAGGCACTTTGAAATTCTATAAATATCCTGTTCTTCCTTACACTTTTCAATGTATTTATATATTTATGATATTATTTCATATTATTGGTACCTATTTTATTCAATGAATTATATTATCATTATTTTGAGACTTCAAGTAGCCCCAGCTTTGGCCAACAGAAGCAACTTCAAATACTTTTAAACTGGCTTCTGTGCCCCTCTTTTAGGTGGAAAAGGTATTAGAAACCAAGCTATGGTTACTAGGTAGTCTGACAGCTGTTGGAGTATCACTGATCTTAGGATACCTTAGTGGACACACACACACTCACACGCACACTCACACATTTACATATTATTTATTTATATATCCACAGTTAATATCTGCAATTTCAGTCCAACACTACAGGATTTATTTTAGTTTCTTTTTTTTTCTTTTTCTATATTCATGACAGCCTTCTCTGGTCTACATTGTCCTTAATATATTAATTTGTGTGATCAAAACATTCATTTGGAACCCATCTCCCATCACTGTCACCTCAATCCCTGCATATGCCCATATGTCTTCTTCTCCCTTTTTGGGCTCCAAAACCCTATGCCTGGCCACCCTCTTGCATGAATGTCTTTCTTACCTCATTTAGGCTCCAATACCTTAAACCAGCCTGCTACTGATGCCACCACCTTGCATGAAACCTTTCTCACCCTGCTGAGTTTCCCACATCTCACTGTGGGATGCCTTTTCATGTAGAAGCCCTCATCATCCTGCTTGGTTCTGACATCCTATGCCAGGTTGCCTCCCCACCCTGCCCCTTCCATGGATTCTTTCCTTACCCCACTTATGCTCTGACCTCCTATGCCAGGATGCTCCCCTCCCTCAGATATATCCTATTCACTCTACTTGCTCACTGACACCTACCTCTGGGCTATTCTACTTCATCTATTTATGAATAAAATATACCACTCGTGTGTGTGGTTGAACTCACACACTTGGGATTGGTGATACTAATAATCCACTGCCATGGTAACAGTACGTGCATGGGTAGGAGTATTTGGAGGTACCATAAATGTCTAAGAGATTAGCTATGCTATGGCTCCTTTCTTGACCCTGGGTACAGTTCTAAAACTACATAGGGAAAAACAGAAATTCAGGTTGATGTTCTACTGAGGCATACCAATATGTAGCACCAACAATATAAAAATATTCAGAATGAGTTTCCATGAGCCTTATTGTTGTATTTGAAGGTTGCTTGTTCCAGATTGAAATCTGACATCTGGAAAAGGCCTATCAGTACATTCAAAAAACAAAAGGATTTAAAATGCAGTTAAAAGGAACAAAGAAGCTTAAATACTGAAAGCACTAATGCCATTCTTATTTTCTTCAAATTCTTACAGAATAATGCTTCTAAAAATATACACATTTTAGTTCAGTGAAATGCTTTTACAGAATAATTGAAATCATTCTTACAGTCCTTAAAATAGACATAAGCAGCCAAATAAGAATTAAGGAGAGGTAGAATATTGGAAATACAATGTAATTTAGGAAACGCAGAAAATAAATATTTGATTTTTATTCTTCAGTGATGAAGGCTGTTTAAGGCTTTTCCAGGTTAAGTTATTTGTTTTTGCAATAATAGTACTGTTTAAACCAGTAATTGGTAAATGTTTTCTGTAACAGTCCAGATAATAAATATTTACTTTATGGGACACATATAGTCTCTATTGTATATTCTTTGTGTGTATGTGTTTTAACAACCCTTTAACAATGCAAAAAACATTCTTCGATCTTGGACTGTATGAAAATGGGCTGAGGGTGAATTGGCCAGCTCAGCTGTAGTTTGTGGACCCCTGGTTTAAAACAATGCTCAATGGTTCTCAAAGTGTGATTCCTCGAGTAGTAGCAGTAGCACCCCTTGGGAACTTGATAGAAATGCAAATTATTAGCCCCAGACCTATTGAATCAAAACTCTGGCAACTATGTAGTTTAATAAACTCTCCTGGTGATTCTCAAGCACCCTCTGATTCTGATGCAAACCATTGGTTTAAATTCAAACAACAGCCTTTTAGCCCGGTGTTATTTTAGATGCTGGCAATCTAAAGGTGAATGCCATCAACCTTTATTTGCAAATGCCTTATAAATTATTAACAGATAATTTCTTCTCTAAGGAATGTTCCATATTGAAGATTCACAACATTTGCCACAATTCTAGTACTCAGTCTATGTTACTATGATGCCTGTCTGAGGGCAAATATTTCCCTAAGGATAACTATTTCTCTGATGATAATAATTTTTCTAATTTATTCTTGTGGCTGCTCCTCTCCTTTTCACATTTCCTCCCACTCTCGCCTTTTTCTGGGCTTGGAACTCTTGACACTACTCTACCTTCAGAGTGTCGACAGAAAAGAAGTCAAACTCTGTAAAATAATTTAAAATAGATTTATTCTGAGCCAAATTTGAGGACCATGACTGAGAGCCACCCCCAAGAAGCCTTGAGCAAGTGGACTCAGTGTGGTCGGGTTCCAGTTTGGTTTTGTACATTTCAGGGAGACAGGGGTTACAGGTCATAAATCAATATGTGGGAGGCATACATTGGTTTGGCTCAAAAAGGTGGACCGTCTCAAAGCGGGGAGGGGGGGGTGCAGTGCTTACAGGTTATAGGTGGGTTTAAAGATTCTTTAACTTGCAATTGGTTGAAGACATGAAGCTTTGTCTAAAGGCTTGGAATGTTTTAAGATATCTGTTAATCAGAGATAAGACAGGGGACATACATTTCTTGTATAAATTGAGGACCAGCAGGTTTGTCTTGAATAGCCTTAGGCCTGTTAATGACTTACAAAGGAAGTCTCCAAGAAGGGAGAGGGGAATAATGAGGCATGTCTTACCTCCTTCCCTGTGGCGAATAGTTTAGTTTTAGGATATCCCCTTGACCAGGAGGAGGGTCCATTCAGTCAGCCAGATTTTATTTTAGTTCACAAGAGTCGTCCAGTCAACTGGAGGTTAAAGAACTGAGGCAAGTATTTGAGCAAATTTATATCTGTCTGAAATTGCTCCTTCATCCTTCAATGAATTCAAGTTCTAATAAACAAGTTTCCCCTTGTGCTAAAGTCCTGGTACCTGAACTTTCTATATTTTCATGCCATTTCCTGAATGGTTTACCTTTCTATGTTTTATGGTACCCACATACCCCTATCATTGCAGCCTTTATTATTGTTTTCTTTTTTTCAATTCCTCTATCCCTGGCCAGTCATATCAGAAAGTCTGAACACAATATTTAGCTGAAATCCTTCCAGAAAGTAACGAAAGCAACCCAGAGCACAAAGCATAATGGAGAAACAAAAATTAACAGTCATGAAAAGTTGCAGCAATATTAGAGTGGCCTGGATTCACTGGGAATTTAACCCAGATATGCAAAAACACTAAACCTGTCAACAAAAAAGAAGCCAAACTTTGTAAAATAATTTAAAGAGGTTTATTCTGAGCCAAATTTGAGGACAATGACCCAGAGCCACATCCAAGAAGCCTTGAGAAAGTGGACTTTATGTGGTTGGGTTACAGTTTTGTTTTATACATTTTAGGGAGGTGGGGATTACCAGTAAAGTCATAAATCAATACATGGAAGGCATACATTGGTTTGGCTCGAAAAGGTGGGCCATCTCAAAGTGGGAACTTACCGGTTATAGGTGGGTTTAAAGACTCTTTAACTTGTAATTGGTTAAAGATATGCAGCTTTTGTCTACAGGCTTAGAATGTTTTAAAATAAGTTGTTAATCAGAGACAAGCTAGCAGACACATTTTTTTGTGTAAAATGAGGACCTGCAGGTTTATCTTGATTAGCCTTAGGCCTGTTGATGGGTTACAAAGCATATTTCCAAGAAGGGAGGAGAGCACGATGAGGCATGTCTGACCTCCCTCCTCATGGCAGGCAATTCATTTTTAGGATATCCCCTTGGCCAGGAAGGGGTCCATTGAGTCAGCCGGTGCGGGGGAAGCCTTAAGATTTTATTTTAGTTCACAAACTACACATGATAGAGGGTCCCCAATTCCATTGCTTCCAAACATTGCTTCCTTTTTCAATATTTTTCTTTCATCTTTATTTGCTACCTCCCTTAGCCCCTAACCTTGATTATTAGAATAAATGCAAGACTTTCAAAAAACATCTCTTGACACTTAGCAGGATGAGATTGTACAAATGATATTGAGCAAGAAGCATGAATGCTGGAACTATCTCCAACTGTTCAAAATGTTAAGTCATCCAGCAGTCAGAGATGACAACTGTTACCTGAGCCAAAACATAAGGACATGTGTCATTCTATTTTCCTCACCTTATAAAAGAAAGTTCTGCTTCGACAGGTGAGTTACCTGGTTTTCAGGTGGTTCCTGATGTGAATCAGCTAAATAAAGTATTTTACTTTTATTTGAGTCACTTAAACTATTATTATTTTTTCATTGATAGGTATACTGGTTCTCCATGGGAAAAAATGAGCAATTTCTGAAATAAATTCAATTATTTTATTATTAATGTAATGTCATATAATAAAATTGGTAATGCATTAAATAATTAATATTATGCTATGCATTTGGGAGGTATTTCCTAAGTGATGTCGCCATGGAATATTAACATTTATGTTCTCTTATTAGCACGGCTCATCCACAGAATGCTATGCAATCAGTATGGAGTATGAGATAGGTCAAAGCAACAGTTTAAATAATCACTTGCCAACCACTTCGAAGAGTTTATTCCCTTGAGACAGCATGACATGGCTGATGTCACTCTGCTGTTCTTAGGAGAGTCTTAGTCTCTGTATGCCTCTTAGTATGTGATCAGCTAGCCATGCTGGGTGTGATTCAAGGGTTTAAATATATGTATGTTGTATATTATGACCCCTAAATGTAAGCAACTCCTTCATCTGGTTCTCAACCAAAGAAACAGGAAACTCTTGCAGTCAGGGAGAAAGAGCTGGCTGTAATTGTGACCTTATTCACTTGCTTTACAACTTAACTTCTGCCATAAATTGCAGTTCTACTGTCTATCCAGTACTTCTAAGCATTCACTGTTAGTTCACATTCTCGATGTGGAATAATGTCTAGAAAACTGACTATTCTGCCTTTGGTGGGCTTTTCAGTTTAAAAAACTATGTTCTTAGGACAGACAATACTTAGGCCTTGAACTTAGCATATGAATGTATCTAAACATGGCTTCTAAATGGGAAATGCAGGACCTGTGAAATCTAAAACTAGGTTGCCCTTTTCTTAGTGGCAACTAGTACCATGGAATGGCAAGCCCTCTTAGCTAAACAAGCAATCTGCACATCAATCAACTATCAATTTTTTACTCCTATAATCATTAAAAGTTAAGAAAACAAAACAATAATATTCAATATTGGTAAAGCATGGGGAGAGCAAGTCCCTCACACAGTATTGTTGGAAATACTGATTGACATATACTTTTTTTTAGGGCAGTTTGATAGTATCAACAAATCATTTGTAGAACTCTATGATGTGCCACTTCAGTTTTCAATATTTTTCTTACAGAAGTATTGATTTATATGCTCAAAAATATATGGACAGGAATTTATACTGTGGCATTGTTTATAATAGCAAAAATATTAGAAACAAAATAAGTGTTCAGATGGAGGAATGACTAAATAAATTATGGTGTACACATTATATAACATTTGATGTCTCAAGGAAAAAAAATAAGATTAAGTAGACATATATATCTTGACAGATGCTCAAGATACATGGTTAAAAGAAAAAACAATCTTCAGAATCCTGTGAAATGCTGCACAATTTCCTCCCCAAATTATGTGTTTTCTATTATCACCTCAGGTTATCACTTTATTCTTACATTGTACAGAACTCACATTTGGATCACTTTAATGTTATAGTTCTGTCTCTCAGGAGAATTAAAACAGCTATCCAAGTATGTGTCATTCTGCTTCTGTATGTGACTATATATGCTACAGAAAAAGCACCAAACCATAACAAATTATCTCAATAATTAGGAAAGAAATCCAGATGTTTTCTTTCTTTGGAATATAATTTTAAAAATGAACTTTTCTAAACAAAATAAACAAATTGCAAAAGTAACACATGAATTGGCATTTATCCCCTTAAATGAAAAAGGTCAGAAATACATAGCATTATAAATGAAAATATCCCTTTTCTTTATTCCAGATCCACAAAAAACACAAAAATCATACTGGTTTGGAATATTCCAGACTTCTTTCTAGGCATCTGTTTACATATATCTATTTCTAGGTAGCTGCAGCTCTCTGTAGGTAAATATTCTCTATTGTGCTTTTGACAAAAATGGCAAGACACCACACACAATACTCTGCAAAGATTAATAGATACTCTCCTCACAGTGCCACAGTTAGATAAGATCTGCATGTTTTTTCATCCTTGTGTCTACTATTCCATATTCAAATTCTTGGGAGATGACAGTCAGATCAATGTGTTCTTCCTTTGCCCAGGAAATACCTGACAATCTTTACTGTCTGTTCCACCAAGACTTTCTGAAATGATAGAGGAATAGTTTTCCAAAATAAAATTGGAGTGTCAAAAGGTGGAAAAGTGGATGTCAAACGGTCAAAAATAACAGGACAAATCCCTATACTAGACATGCTCAATATACTGGTAACACACAAGAAAACAAAATACAGGCAATAAAAGAGGAACAAATGTGGTGTCATGGGTGTAAAAATGAGGAAGCAACTAAGTTTACCTAGAAATTTTTGGGAAATCTTAATGTTCCTGAAGGGATAATTTAGAATTCCCCAGCCCTGAGGCATGAAACTAGGATTAAATGGTGAGCATCCAGAATCTACTCCTCCTTTAAAGCCCAAATCAATTCACATAAATGGCTTAATGTTACCTCATTTTTCCACTACTTATATCACTTATTTAGAATTTTTTAAATAATATATTAAATTTTGTCCTTAAGTATTTCATGTGTGCATTCCATGTTTTGGTATTAAAAATAATTAGATGCACAACTTATTACAAAAATCAGTTAAGATAATTTGACAGATTAAATATGTCTAGTCTGTGTATGATCTAATATGATTAAGGCCTGATTGCTTCTGGTCTTAATAATTTGACCTCTTCCTTTTATGTATAATACCACTTTGAGGTAATGAACAAAGACCTCTTCTCTAAATTTGTAATCCTCCAATAAATATTTCAATGCCTTGTGACCTGATTTTGTGGAAATATTAAATGATCAATACACTTGGTTAGATTGTAGCTTTTTCCATATTTTGTAGGAAAAAGGAATTTGCTGAAAAGCAGTGTCCCAAATGTAGTCTGCTGAATTTTATTTCAATAACCTTTTTATCTCTGACCTGAAGAAAATAATATTCTGTCACCACTTGTGCCCTTGGAGCTTTTGAACAATTGTTCATTGCTTGTGGAGAGAGATCTAACATGAGATTAGGACAGGTGAATGGAAAGGAAAGGATGTATACAGAAACCCATTTTAGTTCTTTATCCCATGACTTAATCCAAGAAGGAGGGGAAGTGAAGTTAAAACCCTGTAGCTAATGGCAAAATTGTTCAAAGTATACAAAGTATATTGATTGATTTATGATAAAATTTTTAGAGGCAAAAATAATAGTATCAATTTTACCTTTATCAATTTTATATTATTTGGATCTTTCTACCAGAGATACATCATTTATTATGGACTAAATGTTTGTGAGCTCCCATGCCCCAAATTCATACATGGAAACCTAAACCTCCAATGTGATGTTACTTGGAAGTGGGGTTTTAGGGAGGTAAATAGGTTTAGATGGAGTCACAAAGGCAGGACCCCACAATGGGATTAGTACCCTTATAAGTAGAAGAAGAGACACAAGAGCTCTCTTTCTGCCAAATGAGGACACAGTAAGAAGGCAGACATCAGCAAACCAGGAAGCAAGCTCTCACCAGAATCCAGCCATGCTGGCAGACTGATCTGGGACTTCCTAGCCTCCACAACTATGAGAAATGTGTCTATTGTTCAAACCACTGGGAAGACATCATATTAAAGTGCAAAATGTAAACGTTTTTGTATAAAGTCATATTTTGCATCATTACAAATTGAGTTTGAGTAAAAATACCAAGCCTTCTGGTTTCAGCTGCAATATGTAAAGAGCTTAGAAGTTGCCACTCCATTCTTAAAACAACAACAAAAAAATCTGAACATATTGAATATCAATCAACTTTCTTGGAACTATCATAGAATTGAAATCTCAGGGCAAATTGCTATTCTGAAATCTGGAGGGACAAGGTGAATCCAGAGAGCCTGACACAGTCAAGTTTTCCTTACCTGTAGCAAGGCACTGGAATTATAAACTAGTAGGAACAATTAAATGGTAATTTCGACAAATTACTATAGGCTGAGTGTTGACTAGTGTGAGAGTGAGAAAGCCTTGTGGGCCACAGTCTTAGAGTTCCTCCTATACTTTTGTGGTTTTAATTCTCACCAAGTTCTCATGGTGTATCAGTTTTCTAGACTTGTCATAACAAAATACCACAGACTATAGGGCTTAAACAACAGAAATTCATTTTCTCACAATTCTGCAAGCTAGAAGTCTAAGATCAGGTATTGGTAGGTTTGGTTTCTTCTAAAGACTCTCTCCTCAGCTTGAAGATTACTGTCCTCTTGCTGTGTCTTCACACGGCCTTTTTTCTCTGGGCATGTATCCCTGGTGTCTGTATGTGTGTATTAATCTCTTCTTCTTATAAGGGCACCAGTAAGATTGGATATGACCAACCATGTGACCTCATTTTACCTTAATTGTCTCTAAAGGCCCTGTCTCCAAACACAGTTACATTCTGAAGTACTGGGGGTTAGGACTTCAAGTAATGAATTTGAGAGAGGGCAAACTATAGTCCATAATACATAGTGAAAAGCTGAGAAAGATGACTCTGGCAGGGAGAGGGAAAAAGGAATCATTTTAAGATATATCCATAACACAGGCCTACTCTCTGGGGCAAGACTTTATCTAAACTTTTTTTCCTGGCAATCTTTTTTTTTTTTTCATTTTTTTAAATTTCAAAATATTAAGGGGGTAAGAATGTTTTTGTTACCTGGATACATTTTATAATACTGAAGTCAGGGCTTTTAGTGTTCCCATCACTAGAATAGTGTACATTGTACACGATAGGTAAGTTTTTATCCATCCCTCTCCTCCCATCTGCCCCGCTTCTTGGTTCCCAATGACTTTTACTTCTCTTTGTGCCTAGGTGTACCCATGATTTAGCTCCTACTTGCAAATGACACCATGTGGTGTTTGTTTTTCCATTCCTGCAGTACTTCGTTGAAAATAATGGTCTCCAGATCCATTTAAGTTGCCGAAAATGACATTATTTCATTCCTTTTTATGGTTGAGCAGTATTCCATATATATATACACCACATTATTTTATCCACTCATCAATTGATGGACACTTACGTTTATTCCATATGCTTGCAATTGTGAATTGCACTGCAATAAACATTCAAGTGCAGGTGTTCATGTTTTTTTTTTTTTTTTGATAAAATGACTTTTTTTCTTTTGGGTAGATGCACAACAGTGGGATTGCTAGATTGAATGATAAGTCTACATTTATTTCACTGAGGAATCTCCATACCATTTTCCATAGAGATTGCACTAATTTGTAGTCCCACCAACAGTGTGTAAGTGTTCCTTTCTTACTGTATCCATGCCAGCATCTGTTGTTTTTTTCACTTTTGAATCATAGCCATTCTGATAGGGGTAAGGTGGTATCTCATTGTCCTTTTAATTTGCATTTCCCTGATGATCAGTGATTGAGAATTTTTTCATGTTGTTGGCCATTTTTCCATTTTCTTTTGAAATATTTTTGTTCATGTCTTTTGCCCGCTTTTTGATGCGGTTGTTTGTTTTCTTGCTGATTTGTTTCAGTTCTTTGTAGATTCTGGGTATTAGCCCTTTCTCAGATGTGTAGTTTATAAATATTTTCTCCCATTCCTTAGGTTATCTGTTTACTCTGTTTATTATTTGCTTTCCTGTGCAGAAGCTTTTGAATTTAATTAAGTTCCATTTATTTATTTTTATTGTTGCTGCATTTGCCTTTGGGGTCTTAGTCATGAATTCTTTGCCTAGGTCAATGTTTAGAAGAGATTTTCCTACATTTTCTTCTAGAATTTTTATGGTTTCATGCCTTACATTTAAGTCTTTCACCCATCTTGAATTAATTTTTGTATATGGCATGAGATAGGGGAGTCCTGCTTCCTTTCCCCAGTGTAGGTTGTTCTCTGCTTTGTCAAAGATCGGTTGGTCATAGATACATAGTTTTATTTCTGGGTTCTATATTCTCTTTCATTGCTCTAGGGTTCAACTTTTATAACCAGTACCATACTGTTTTGAAACTGTAGCCTTGTAGTATAATTTGAAGTCAGGAATATGATGCCTCCAGATTTGATCTTTTTGCTTAAGATTGCTTTGCCTGTTCAGGCTTTTTTTTTTTTTTTTTTTTTTTTGGTTCCAAATGAAGCTTAGAATATTTTTTACTAGATTTGTGAAATAATTACATTAGTGTTTTGATGGGAATAGCATTGAATTTATAAATGACTTTGGGCAGTACGGAGATTTTAAGGATGTCGATTTTACCAATCTGTGAGCATAGGATGTTTTCCCATTTGTTTGTGTCATCTACAATTTCTTTCATCAGTGTTTTATAGTTCTTCTTGCAGAGGTCTTTAACCTCCTTGGTTAAATATGTTCTAAGGCATTTTATTTTTATTTTTTGCATCTATTGTAAATGGTATTGAGTCCTTGATTTGATTCTCAGCATCACTGTTATTAGTATATAGAAATGCTACTGATTTGTGTGCAGTGTACGTTTATTTTGTAACCTGACTTAACATATCAATTCTAGGAATCTTTTGGTGGAGTTTTTTGGATTTTTGAGATACAAGATCATATCATCAGCAAACAGGGATAGTTTGGCCTCCTCTTTTCCAATTTGGATGCCCTTTATTTTTTTTTCTCTTGCCTGATTGCTCTGGCTGGAATAGGACTTCAGTTCTATGTTGAATAAAAGTGGTGACAAGGGGCACACTTATCTTTTTCCGTTTCTTAGAGGGAATGCTTTCCATTTTTCCCAATATGATATTGGCTGTGGGTTTGTCATATATGGCTTGTATTATTTTGAGATATGTTCCTTCTATACCTTGTTTATTGAGGGATTTTATGATGAAGCAATACTGGATTTTATTGAATGTTTTTTCTGCATCTGTTGAGATGATCATATGGTCTTTGTTTATGTGGTGAATCACATTAATTGAATTGCATGTTTCATCTCTAGAAGCCTTCTATAACTCCACTTCCTCTCCACTAAGACAGAACTAGATGTTTTCCAATGTGGTTCCATATTTTCACTGCTTATATCTTTCATGACATCACACATGTATACAAATAAATTTATTATTTGATTCTAAATTCATTAAAAGCAGGAATTGTCTAATTTTTGTATCCCCATCATTTAGTATAGTACTTGGCAAATAGTGAGCATTTCACAAATGTTTGTTGAATATGTGAATAAATAAATGAGAGGACATCAGTTTCCTCTACAATAATTAAGACAATCTGACTCTTAAATTTGTCCAAATCTTCAGCATTCAATAGTATATTCAATGTATATAGTCTATCAGTAATGACACTGAAAATGTGTCTTTAGCTTATAAAAGTGAATGAAAGTTTTCCAATAGTTGAGGCTCTTGCTTTTGATTGAAGAATTTCCTTTATTGTCCCCAAAGTCTTTTTCTACACATCCTTCCAGAAAAATGAGAGGATAGGGACTCCAAATCCGTTGTTAAGGAGAGACCACTGAGGCTATCAAAGATTCCAACATGACATTTGACCCATTTCTATTTATAATCTTGGTTTAAAATCGACTGCTTTCTAATCTCTCTTGGAAATTGCTTCTCATTATCTTTCATTGACTATAAAATGTGTCACTTAAGACATTCAAATAAATTTATGAGTCTGTTCTGTTGAGATAGTAAGGAGGTACATTTTATAAACTGTGGCCTTTACAAAGGTCTTTCTTGCCATCTGCTTTTAATATTTAATTTGCTTTTAGTTTTGCATGGGGGTTTTTCAAAACAAAAACCAAATCAGTGTTATTATAATACTATTGCTATCAGTTTCATTTCAGTTTAGGCTTTTGATCTTGTTATTAAGCATTAGTGGTTATGCATTCTCTTTTTTGTGTACTCGTCATTAATAGGCCACACTGTTGCGTAACTGCTAGTTTTGGCAAGTGAGCAACAGATATCTTGTCTTAAGATAAAGTGTTAAGGAGAACAAAGTAGAATAGTCACTTCCAATTTTTTTTCCCCTATCTGATGTCTTGCCGACAGGACTCATATTTTCTTCTAAGTAAATATTTATGAAGCACCATACTGAGTATGTCCTGGCTGCCCAGCACTGTGCTTTATAAGATTAGAAATACAAAAGTTCTAAAGCATAGCTGTGAAATTATTCTAGGTATTTTTAAGCTTAACAAAGTGTTTTAGGAATTAGCTTTATTTAATTATACAAGTAATACATGATCATGATAAAAATTGAAAAAATAGAGAAAATTATAAAGTGAAATGTCAGTCTCCCTTCCTGCCATCCTCATCGCACTATCCTCCCTTCCTGGAGACAAATGCTTAATAGTGCCCTTCATAGGCTACTAGATATCTACGTATATCCAAGCATATGTCAGGCACACACACACACACACACACACACACACACACACGCACGCACACATGCACTCAGTGTCTCAACTATGAGATCTTACTATACATATTTTTTACATTAATTTTTCCTTTTTTACTTTCCAAATCAGAAATCAGTATATAGAAGTTTGTTTCATTTTTTTTTTTTATTTAAGTAAAAAAAAAAAATTGGAGCTGGGGTCTCAGTCTGTCACCCCGGCTGGAGTGCAGTGGCGCAATGACAGCTCACAGCAGTCTTGAAGTCCTTGGCTCATGTGATCCTCCTGCCTCAGCCTCATGAGTAGCTAGGACTACAGGCACGTGCCACCATGCCTGGCTAATTTTTGAATTTTTTAAAGTAGAGACAGGGTCTCACTATGTATTTCCCAGGCTGGTCTCAAACTCTTGGCCTCAAGCAATACTCTTGCCTAAGCCTCCCAAAGTACTGGGATTACAGGAATGAGCCACCAAGCCCGGCCTACCTCATTCTTTTAAATGAACATACAGTAAGATAATAAGTAAAGATATGTTTAAAACATGTAGATTTTATGTAGGAAATGCATTTATGACACATGCATGTGAATGAATATAAAGTAAAGGAGAATTTTATATCAAATACTGAACCAAATGCACTGTGGAAAACCTAAATTTTATTTATTCTCCTTAATAAATACAGGCCTTTACTAGGAAGTGCTTATAAAAATATCTTGAAATTCTCTAAGTAGATTAGTATTTATATACATTATTCATTCAGCACCATTTAGAGCCAGAAATCAGTGCTTATGGCTTAATGTATGTCATATAATTTAGTCCTCAGCAAAGACACTGTAGTCAAGAATACTTGAATTTCATCCCCTAAGTGGTTTAACAACTGTATGATTTTGAGTACTGCAGCCTCTATCTTCTAATCTTTAAAATTAGAATAATTTTATTTACTCAGATGGGTTTATGTGCTAATTAAAGATATACTATATGTAAATATCTCAAGGGTTATTATGAAAATGAAATGAGTTAATATATAGAGAGGCACTTATAACAGAGCCTGTTAAAGAGTAAGTTCTATACAAGTTTGCTAAATAGCAGCAAACTATGTATTTGGCACAATGTCATTTAAAAATTATGTAAGTCACAAACTATGCAAGGTCATATGGATATAATGGAATATTCTGGCCAATTTAAATTGAAGAAAGTATCTGGGGAAGATTTCACATTATTTATAAAGTTCTGTATTGCTTGGTTTATGAATGTTACACAAAATATCAATTAATTTATATTTATATGTTATATATGTATATAGTCTTTAAAAATAAAATTTAAAAAAGCTTATAATCTGACTTGGGTGGGGCAAAGGTAATATATGTAACCTAAACATTTCTACCCCTGTAAAATGCTGAAATTTAAAAAAAGGCTTATAATGACAATATATATTCTTCTGTACCCCCCCTCTATACCTTAGTCTTGCTCTTAAAAGGCAATAACTTCAATTATTATAGCTGTTTTAACTGGTATTAACTGTCATATTTATATATTATATATATATAATACTGAATTAATTGAAACATCTGTTGACTATTGAAAACACATTATGGTAGTTGAAAATTTAGCTTCTTATACTACAGTCCTTCTCCCTTTCCTGAGCTAATTTCCTCATGGAGTTATATCACAGAACTTTTTGTTGTTGTTAAAACAATATTCAACATTTGCATCAATGACGATGCAAATATTCATTGCTGGGGCATTTTATTTTATTGAGTACACTTACTTTCTCTTAAATGTTGGACAAACTCTTACAGACATTGGCCTAGGCAAAGAATTTAGGAAGAAGACCCCAAAGGCAATCACAGCAACCACAAAAATAAATAAATGGGACCTGATCAAATTAAAAAGCTTCTGCACAGCCTAGGAAACTGTCATGAGACAAAACAGACAACCAATAGAACGGGAGAAAATTTTCACATGCTACACATCCTATAAAGGGCTGTTAACTAGAATCTATTTAGAACTCAGGAAAATCAGCAAGAAAAAAAATCAAACAACTCTATCAAAAAGGACATGAACAAAAACTTCTCAAAAGAAGACAGAATAATGGCCAAGAAACATACTAAAAAATGCTCAACATCTCTAATCATCAGGAAAATGCAAATGAAAACCACAATGTTTTTATCACTTACCTCCAGTGAGAATGGCTTTTATCAAAAAGTCCCAAAACAATAAATGTTGGCATGGATGCAGAGAGATAGGAACACTCATACACTGCTGGTGGAACTGCAAACTAGTGCAACCTCTGAGGAAAGCAATATGGAGATACCTTAAAGAGATACAAGTAGATCTACCATTTGATCCAGCAATCTCATTACTGGGCATCTACCCAAAAGAAAAAAAGTCACTCTATAAAAAAGACACCTGCACTCGAATGTTCATAGCAGCACAATTCCCAATTGCAAAGATGTGGAAACAACCCAAATGTCCATCAATACATGAGTGGATTAAAAAAATGTGGTATATGTATACCATGGAGTACTATTCACCTTTAAGAAACAATGGTGATATAGCACCTCTTGTATCTCCTGGATAGAGCTGGAACTCATTCTACTAATTGAAGTATCCCAAGAATGGAAAAATAAGCACCACATATACTCACCAGCAAATGGGTTTCACTGACCAACACCTAAGTGCACATATAGGAATAACATTTATAGGGCATCGGGCAGATGGGAGGGGGGTGGAGGGGATGGGTATATACATACATAATGAATGCAATGCGCACCATCTGGGTGATGGACACACTTGAAGCTCTGACTGGGGGTGGGGCTAGGGCAACATAACCTAAACATATGTACACCCATAATAGGAATTAAAAAAAACTATTTCATTTGTGTTGGAGTTAATAATCTCCTCCTCCATCTTCTCCTCCTCCTTCTTCTCTTTTCATTTGATTGGTTTGTAGGTACTCATTGTTCCATTTTTCTCCAGATATATGTAAATATGCTCAACATATGTGTAAAACATCTATTAATAATTTCTCCAAATATTCCAAAACATCAGATAACCCCTCTATTTCCTTTTTTAATACTTAAAGATTTTCCCTCCAGAGGCTCTAATTTCCCTTTTCCTGACCTGGACTGGTTGTTCTCTAGGTCTGCTTCCTAGTTGTTATTCTGGGACTTCCTTTGATCATTTTCCAAGTCTGTATCTCCTATATCTTGGGTCCCATGTCTCCTTCCCTTAGGTTGCCCCTTTGTTTTCTGAAGTACATCCTTTAGTAGCTTTCATAAGTTAGACTACACAGTATGCAAATTGTTCAGTTCCCCAAGGCTTAAAATGTTTATTCTACCTTCCACTTGATTGATAAATGGGTTAGTATAGAATGCAAAGTTGAAAATATTTAGTATCTAGAAATCTTACTGGTTGTTTAGTGTCTCCAGAGAAGAATTCTTTTATTTCCTGTTTGAGGAGTCTATGCCTGACTGCCTGTGTTCTGGAGCTAGGGAGAGAATGAGACCAAGAATTTGATAATGTAACTTTTACTTAATTCCCCTTTAAGCCTGTGTCTCATCCAAGTTTTCTCTTTCACTTGGTATCCCCAAGTTGAGAGACTCTCAGATTCCATTTCTCTCAGAAGTTGGGGATCATCTGACTGACAAGTTAGGAAAGAAACTAATTTCTGATATCATTCCATGCAGGGAGATGGTCACATTCCCAGCAAAAAATTGGGTCCCTTAGGTAGGGGTCGTCACAAAGGATAAGAAAATGATAGAAAATGGAAAATAATGGAAATAAAAGAATACACAGAGACGAAGGTATAGTTTTATAGATTTATAAAGATTATAGGCAAAGCAGGTACTTAGGGGGCCTTGGATCTCTCCGTCAATCAAAAAAGGCCAAGAGTGAAGTTTTACATGGGCATTTATAGGTACAGTGATCTGTTGCCAGGGGTAACAGATTTACATAACAACAGGTAGTTCCTCTTAGATTAAAAGTTTTTCTCTTTAAGGTATCTCCATATGGCTTTCCACAGAGGTTGCACTAGTTTGCAGTCCCACCAGCAGTGTATGAGTGTTCCTATCTCTCCGCATCCACGCCAACATTTATTGTTTTGGGACTTTTTGATAAAGGCCAGTCTCACTGGAGATAAGTGATATCTCATTGTGGTTTTGATTTGCATTTCCCTGATGATTAGAGA